>OVBX01007841.1:0-10463 GCA_900406325.1 Erucastrum elatum
AAAGCAGAACACGAAGACAGACCGAACCGAGAAGAAAGGGAGCCACCGTCGCCGGCACGCGTGCGGACGCGCAGCCAGGCGACGAGGCTTCCGAAGACGCGACTTTCTCTTTTTCTCTCTCGTGTCCAACAGAGTGAATATATGGTCGAAGTAAGGGCTATATCTAAAAAAGAAAATAAGATCTTGATAAAATGTGTTTTATTAGCACTTCTTGTTTATGTCATGTCTACCTTCTTACTTCCACTATCTGTGAAAATCTAACGAGCGCTATTACAAACTTTTTGGTGCAAGTCTAATCCATCATAGAGGGGTAGTCATTACGTGATACTTTCTCTTTTAAACAACTGCGAGGCATTGAATTCTCGAGAAATTCATGAACCTAGGTTAGATTTTTTCGCTAAATAGTTATGGAAAACAACCTCTGCAGCCAGTTCAAATGCAAAACAACCTGAGGCTTCAAGTAATGGAAAAAAAGCTAGCTTTACCGCTCCTAGAGCTATTCATCTGAGACAATTCATGATTATAACATGTGGTTGCTTGGTCTAGTTTTCTTGACTCTCAGTATAATAAGAAAGCAGTTCTTCAATCGGGATTGTATCCTCAGATGTTTCTGTATCCAGGCTTGAAGAAAATGGGAACTCCTTATCAGTATTTCCTTCGCTCCAAAATTTACTTAGGTTGTAAGAAGTTTCAGAACGCTCAGAGAAAAACGATTATACTTTTTTTGGTTTCAGATTTGCTAATGACAAGAAGCTTTGTGTATCATCACTCTGTTCAAGGTCCTCCGATTTGTTCATCATCAAATAGACTTTTGGTTTCTCTGCTCCCCTGTTTTGTACTCTGATCTATGCCTACTTTCTGTAGGTTCCCACTATCAGTCTATGGAAATTTCACTCTTGTATCCAGAACCTAGGAGACGATCAGTTCTGGATTGTCTACGAGACTTTGATCTATACTGAATCCCTGACAAAGGCTCGGAATCTCAGCCTCCGCAGCCAATTCAAATGCAGAGGCTTCAAGGAAACCATCAATATGTGGCTTACAGTGGGAGCTGAAGCTACTTGGATTTTCTGCGCTGGTTTGCTTTCTATTATATTTACGGCCAACTCTGGTGAGCTGTAGATCTTCTGTCTTAATGAAATTTCTTTGGAGTGGTAATGACGAAGTTGCTTGGGAGAGTTAGATTCTCTTTCGAAATCAGCTCCAGGTTTTATCAAATATCCCGTCAGGGTTATCTTTCCATTTGATTCGAATCATTTGTAAACGAAATACATAAAATAGAAACCAACCGGTTGCAAACTGAGAGAGGAGAGTATTACAAAAATGTGAGAAAAAGAATGTTGTGATAAGAGAAAGAGAGAGAGTTGGGATCTCTATTATTCCTGCTTGGAACGAGCAAGCCTTGCACGATGCCTGAGCTCAGCTCTTTTCCATTTTACAATAAGGTAGCAAAGCGAAAACAGTGTGTTTATCTGTACCAAACAAAAAAAAACAAACACTTACCATAAGATTTTCCATGTTAAGATTACAATCATGCTTAAATAGCACCTCCAGTCATGGTTCTAATTCATGCTAGTGATCTACTACGCACTGCTAATAAATATATGGTTCATGAATTTGTGTGTATTAACGCAGAGAAGAAAGGGAAAAAAAAACAAACCAGGATGATAATTGCAATGACCAAAAGTGGTCCTGACCAGAGAACAGAGAGGAAGGCACCGTGGGGGTCAAAGTAATTCTGAGTAGAGAAGCTCTTCCAGTTTTTTCTCAAGGCTCGGTTGAGACTCTCTGCAAAGTATACTCCACCCACTGCAATTGTTTTTGTTCACATGATGATCATTATCATTATTTACACACACAATACAATAAGAACACTGTAGCAGAAAGAGAGAAAGAAAAGGGAGCTAGCTTACAAGCCAATAAGAACAAGAACATATGGAAGTTGAGATGCCTTCTGGAAGCAAGAGTCACAATCAGCACCAGAGCATGAAACGCCATTAATCCCATAATCCAAGGTTCCTAAGACGAAAAAAAAAAAAATGTTAACCACATTGAATCCAAATCACAGAATGAAACGCAAACCCTAACAAACAATAACTAACTCTAAATGGAATCATAAAAAGAAAAAGGGAAAAGAGAGTCGTCATCATCATCACCTTCCAATCAATGGCGTGGAAAAAGCCAATGAAATTCTCGTAGGCAGGTTGGAATCCGGTTCGGAGCTCTCCGGAGAGTTTCTGGACCAGATCCGCCATCAGATCCATCTGCTGCTCCATCGCCGATCTTATTTCTTCCATTCTCTGTTCAATTTCACCCCAACAAAAAGAAACCAGATCCCAGTTTGTAATCTCAACGCTGCTAAACAAATTCAGACCCTCCAATAAAACCAAATCCCTTTTTTTCCTCCTTTCGATTTTGTTGCTTCTCAGTTTCCACTGCTCAAACCTTCCTGTCCAACGAGTTATATAACTTGAATGATAAGTAAAAGTATAAAAATACGACGTCGTTGTAGAATACCCTTGTTTTTTTTTTTTTTTTTTTTTATAACATCAATTTTTATTAACTTAGCTTGAGTGTACATGGTCAAAGTACAAGAGAGAGTTCAGATGCAAAGACACATAATAATTGAAACGAAATTCCTCTTCATTGCCCAAGCTTTTTGCTAAACAGTTAGATACCTTGTTCGCATTTCTCTCTGTCCATTGAAATATAATGTCTTGAAGCTTGTTTCCCCAAACCTATCTCTTTTCCAATTGTAATACGCAAAGTGAAGCCTTTTGTTAGTAATTATATCAATTGCTTTTTGGCAATCACTCTCTATAATGATCCTTTGATGTCCTAAGCTCCAAACGTGTTGTACAGCCATTAATATTGCTTGAAATTCACCTTCAAGTGCATCATGACTTCTCTTACCTCGAGCCTGAGCCGAACCTCTATAGACTCTGTTTTCATCTCTTAAAATCCATCCAGCCGTATACTGGTTCCTCTGAGAGTTGAAGCTACCATCAACATTGCATTTTATCCATCCAGCACCAGGTCTTTGCCAATATTGGTTTATAGGTTGTTGACTTTGTTGTCGTCTTGCTCCATCTGCACTAATAATATTAGTATCTAACTGTTTCCATTCTTTTGCATCCTCTTTTGCATATCTCAGTATTCTTCTTCAATGAATCTCTTTATGCTGAAATATTAAGATATTTCTGCTTTTCCATAATCTCCAAAGTAGCCATATAGGAAGATCTTGTAGACATGCTTCAAGTCGAACTTCAATCGTATTAGTCAGAATTGCTAATAATCAAGTTAGAAACTCCAGATGCCCTCCATATCTGTTTTGCATACGGACAATCAAAGAAAATGTGGTCCTTTGTTTCTATGGCTGAACAACATCGCACACATGTCATTTGGGGTTATGTGTCTCCTCTTTAGGTTACTCTCCGTCGCTAAACTCTTAGACAGAATCCTCCATAAGAAATGATGAATCTTTGGTGGCACATTAGTTTTCCATATCTTTTGTTTTATAGGAACAGATCCATATGTCGGTATCAATGGAGATGCAGTTGGAAGATGGGTACCTAGCCAGTAACCTGATTTCACCGTATATATTCCATCTTCATTATAATGCCACCCTAGTAGGTCCTGATGAGCCGTAGGACTTATCTTTAATGCTAAAATCTTGTGAACATCTTCCTCCACTATAACATCACGTAATTTCTGTTCATTCCATCTCCCAAGATTAGCATCAATATATGCATTAACCTTTTCCTCCATCTGAATTTCACCAAGGGCTCGTGGTGGTCTTGGTGGATGTTCAGGAATCTATGCATCCGTCCACATTTTAATCAGTGAGCCATCCCCAACAATAAATCTCATACCTTTAGTTAGAAGATCTCTTCCATGTAATATTGACTTCCAAGCATAAGATGCCTTCTTACGTAACTTAGCCTTCAATATATCAGTGTCTGGAAAGTATCTAGCTTTCAATACACGAGCCACTAAACAGTGAGGATGTTGCAGAATTCGCCATACTTGTTTACTCAACAAAGCTTGGTTAAAGACTTCCAAATCTTTGAATCCAAGTCCTCCCTCTCTCTTTGGAAAACTAACTCTGTCCCAAGAATACCAGTGTATGCCTTTATTCTCCCTCGAACCCCACCAAAATTTAGCTAGAACACCGTTTATTTGAGCACATACCTCCTTAGTCAATCGGAAAATGTTCATAGAGAATATTGGCATCGCTGCTGCAATAGCTTTGAGAAGTATTTCTTTCCCACCATGTGAAAGATGTCTCTGCTTCCAACTTTGTGTCACTGATTTCACCTTTTCGACAATATAATTAAACATCTCACTCTTCTTCATGCCGATTTGTTCAGGGATTCCCAAATACTTGCCTTCCCCACCATCATTATGAATTCCCAATAAATTCTGAACTTTAGTCTTTACAGATGGATTGACCTTAGCACCAAACGTGATGGATGATTTACTAAGATTAATAGCTTGCCCTGAAACAGCTGCATATGTACTGAATATCATCTTCAGTTTCTTTGCTGACTTCTCATTTGCTAAGGAGAAAAAGAGAGAGTCATCTGCAAACAATAAGTGGTTAACAGCCGGCGCATTGTTTGAAATCTTCACTCCCACAATAGCTCTGTTTCTCATAGCTCTATTCATCAGATGTGATAACACTTCAGCACATAGTAAAAACAAATATGGTGATAGCGGATCCCCCTGTCTCAGACCTCGAGTTGGAGTAATATAGCTTTTTGGTGTTCCATTAATCAGTACTGAATACTTAACTGCAGCAACACAGCTCATGATCCATCCAATCCAAACACTATTGAATCCCATAAATTTCATTGTTTCTGCCAAAAAGTTCCACTATAGTCTATCATAAGCCTTTGAAATATCTGTCTTAACCGCCATATAAGAGGTAGCCTGCCTCTTACGTGCTTTAAGACTATGAAACACTTGAGCTATCACAATATTATCAGAAATCATCCTGCCTGGAATGAAAGCATTTTGATTTTCCGATATGATATGACTCAGATGTGTTTTCAGTCTATTCACTAACACTTTAGTAATGATCTTGTATGAAACATTACAAAGTGCTATAGGTCTAAAATCCTTCATTGTCGTAGGAGGATAAACCTTTGGTATAAGACAGATATTAGTGTGGCTTAACTGATTATCCATCTCACCAGTTTCAAAGAAACTAGGGATCTCTTTCATCACCTCTGCTTTAATCTCCTCCCAATAGGTATGGTAAAACACTGCAGTGAACCCATCTGGTCTAGGGGGTTTGTGAGATCCAATGTCTATTACAACTCTATAAACTTCTTCTTCTGTTATTGGTCGAGTAAGATCCTGGTTCATCGTTGGAGAAACTCTACTTTGAAAATCATTAAATACCTCTTCATACAACGCTGGGTCAGTCTCTTCAGAAGAGTATAGTTGTTGAAAGTAGTTATCAGCCACTGTCGAAATTTCTTTGTGTCCTCTGTATACAACACCTTGATCATCTTGAATGACACTGACAGTGTTCTTAGCTCTCTTCCCTTTTGTGACAGCATGAAAGTAACTTGTGTTACAATCTCCAGAGCGTAACCAATTGACTCTACTCTCCTGTTTCCAATAAGTCTCTTCATCAACATAGGCTTGATTCAGTTCTTCTCTGAGTTCTAATCTCCGTTTTTGACTTGTAGTTGAAGAAGTGGTAGCCTGATCCAATAAAGCTCTCAATCTCTCTATTTTTTCTTCAGCATTATTTCTGTTCTGTCTTTTCCATCTAGAAATATATGTTCTGCATCTACTTAGACGTTGCGACAAAGGTATTTGCAGTAGCTGCATTTATCCTGATCCCTTCCATCCATTTCGAATTGTTTCTTCAAAACCATCTTTTGTGATCATTCTGCTATCAAACCTGAAACACTTTTGAAAGTCTTCTCGTTCTGAAGCAATAAACGTAACCAGAGGTCTAAGATCTGATTCACCAATCTCCAAGAACTCCGTCTGAGATGCAGGAAACACTTCAAGCCATTTGGTATTAACCATAGTTCGGTCCAGACAACACTTAACAAGATGATTTCCTCTCTGTCCAACCCACGAAAATCTGTCACCAACTGATTGAAGATCCACAAAATTACATGTTCTCATCATTTGTCTGAACTCTGAGAACGAATTTTCCGATCTTCTTCGGCCTCCATCCTTCTCATGGTTCCCAACTATCTCGTTAAAATCACCAAGAGCTATCCATGTTTCATTTTGTCTACTGACTGCCAATCTTTCTAACTTCTCCCAAGTATGGTGACGTAGACTTGGGTTCGGGTTTCCATATACAAACGACAAGTAGAAAGAGCTTCCATTAATTTGATCTTGGCAATCAATTACATTAGGAGACTGAAACAATACTTGCAAACTAACACGGGATTTCCAATAGATAACTAAACCACCACTTAATCCTAAAGGAGGAACTGAAACATAGGATAAGCAATCAAGCTGAGCTCCGACATCGCGAATAACATCATCTTGTTGCTTGGTTTCGGAAAGGCATATTATGTCCAGGAGATACTTTCGATTTATCTCCTTGAGGCGTCGAACCGTCGAATCATTGCCTAGACCTCGACAGTTCCAGCAGGCTGTTCTCATGGTGGAAGTGGTGGTTCAAGGCCCACCGCGCCTCCCACTGTGTTGGAACCAGATGTTGCTTCATCGCCATCACTAACCCTGCCACTCTGTTCCTCATTGCCTTTCTTTCGTTTCCCTCCGTTCATCGCATTACTGGTTTCACCATGATAAAACTTCGTTGTATTCTCCCCAGCAGGTGTGAGCCAAGCTTTCCTTTTGAGGACCACTTCAGTTGCAGTCGCCCTTGTAGAATACCCTTGTATTTTTACATTTTTACAATAATGATATGCGTGAATGTTTTAACTGTAAAAACTAAGCCTTAAACATGATGTTAATGTATATTACAATCAAACTGATTATTATTTGGTTAACAATCACCACCACCTCAAGAGAACAAGTGAACCAAATTGGAAAAGCCAAAGCTGAGTTGGTCAGAAAGATGCATATCAGAAGGT
The DNA here is from genome assembly GCA_900406325.1 of Erucastrum elatum. Lineage (NCBI taxonomy): Eukaryota > Viridiplantae > Streptophyta > Magnoliopsida > Brassicales > Brassicaceae > Erucastrum > Erucastrum elatum. Next base: position 7,077 of record OVBX01007841.1, read on the forward strand.
TAAAGAGCAATGAAAAAAAAACATTTAAAAGAAAATTGAGCAATAAAAGAAGCAAAAGCAAACAAGGGGTTTGAGGACCTCTTACCTTTACACCTATGAAATTGAGTTTTGGTTTCATATGAAAACAAAAGAGGTTTCCAAACCATAAGAGGTTCAAGCTAGCGACTAGAAGAGATGATCCTTTCAAAACTTTTAATGGCTATGAGCTTGAGTTACCAGGTGAGTCCTCCATTTCTCTTACTTTCAATGTCTATTGACTTAGCTCCATTTCATGTGGATGGCATGTTTTGAGGCTAGAACCTTCTCAAGAGGAAAAGAACAGTGAAGATATGGGAACTTGAGGACATCTCTAATCTACTTAACTAACTCATTACTCACCATTTCAAAGGAGCCCTAAGCTAAAAAAGGGTTACCTGAAGAGAAAGAACTAATTCAACCCAAAGAAGGGTTACGTGAGGGTCCTATTACTTGAAGCTGCTCTCTGATTTCTCAAGCTTGCACATTCCTATGGATCCTAATCTATTTGTTCAGTGACGTTTCCAGGAACCAAGATACCAATCATCATCATCCACGGCAAAGATGATTCAACATACAAGTTCAAGATAATGCTTTAAGATCAAACCAATCAAAACAGTCTGAACACCCTACATTAGCTTATAATGACTGTTGATTCTGGAAACTTTTATCTTGTGCGGCTTTGTGAATACCGAGAACCCCGAAGATATGCAAACAACAAGCATTGAACAATCAAGAAAAAACGGAACTCTTTTATCAGCAATTTAACATTCTTTACTCTTTCAAACTACGTACACATTCAAAGACTCAATATACTAGAATAGCTCAATAGTTAATCCATGATTACTAGCATGAATCATGGTTTTTTCTAACTTACATGTAATTAAGATAAACCTAGTTAAACAAAACCACCTTTCACGAGAAGACTGGTCTCCCGGAGGCTCGAGCCGTGGCTATGAACACCCAGAAGATGGCGCACAAGGCACCCACAATTGATAAGAGAAGAAACCCTCTGTTTCTGCTACTACGCTTCTTTGCTACTACGGTACTAGTCACTGACGTCGTTCCATTAGCTTTTCCACTGAAACTGATACGGCTAAAGCTAGACATACGCACAAAGGTCCGGTTAATAGGACCCTCACAGGCAGAGGCTGGCGTTGAAGGTATTGAATCCATGAAAGCCCACAGAGCCGATGTGAACGGGCTTGTTCCACCACCATTCTCGCCTTCCTGGTCTTGGCCATTTACGTTTGCAGTAAGATTTGTGGAACCGGGCATCACACCTATGCACATAGTGTTCACAGAGTATCAACAGAAAGGCTTTATGGCTATTGCGTTAGAATTTGATAAGCATCAAAGAGTAGAATATCATATACATCCGTGTTTAGTGGGAATTTTATATTTATATGACAGTATATGGTGAATGCTTTGAGATGAGAATGAGTTTTAACTTTTAAGTACCTGATGAGGGTGACGCGAATGCTCCAGAAGTAATAGATTGTGGTTGATCAAAGAGAACAGGCTGATCATCATCGTCTTGAAACCACAAATCGTCAGTGAAATCATCGAGAGTCTTGATGTTCACCTTGTTATCAGGGATCTGGTCCTGGAACTGCTGATAAGGGAAATGCTGTTTCTCGTTGGATGTGTTGTCAGCAAATTTATTCGGAGGAGAAGACGGATGTGCAGAAGTTTCCTGAGCAATAGGTTCCATATCCAAAGACATGGAAACGTCATGGAACAATTGGTCAAACTCATTAAAGTCACCAAATTCACCAGGGTCAAAGAACAGTCCAGGCTTCTCAACCGACACAGCTCCGAGTTCAGGGGCCAGAATATCATCCATTTCAATGTAATCCTCCTTCTCAAACACAAAAGGCTCCACACCAGAGCTCGAGGACCTGATGTATGGCTCGCCGTTTGGAAAGAACCCTCCCGTCTGCTGGGGATTAAGAAACTCTCCAGAAGAGTTATTTACCAACGTGCTCTGCAGCTCTTGTTCCCTGTTAACCTGCAAGTAGAGTTATCTATGTAGTGAGTACATCAGAACAAAGTAAAGCTTCATCCTATAGATTGGTAGCGAAAACCATCTTCATCTTCCTTATTGAGAGAGAAAAGGAACTGACCAGGGGAACACTAGAAGCAAGGCCATTAACACATCTATGAGGAACCTCAGGTGCACGAGGGAACCCATTGAGAATCTCCTCGAAATCATCCAGCTGAACATTTACAGGCTCGAAAAGTCTACCGTTATCCACACAAGGAGTATCCTCATGACGCTCTGGCACAGCAATATCATCTCCATCTTCACTCTCATCATCATCAACCCATTCTTCCTCTTGGAAGGGAGCACCATACTCCTCACCGTTCTTGGGACCAGACCCACTTTTCTTGAACAGCTTATACAGAGCATAGTAATCCTGAAGGCAATTAAAAAACTAAAATCAGAATCAACTAACTGAGAACAGTAAAGGGATGATTATTACCTTGGCGTTGCTCTTACATCGGTCGAGCTCTTCTTCATTCATAGTGTACTCATGCATAACCCAGTCAGTACGCTCACCAGTAGGTGCACGACCTCTATAGAAAACAAGCGTCTTCTTAAGCCCCACCGATCTCGAGTTGTAGACAATGACTCTATCCTTCCCTGTAGCCTTCCAATACCCAGTTGCAGTGCCTCTACCCGACCTAGCTGCGTTCGGATACTTCCTGCTCCTCGGAGTAAAGTAGAACCACTGCCGATCTCCCGTCTTCAACAGAGACTGACCTGTTGTCAACAACCCCATAGGTATGGGATGTTTCAGTAAATAAGTAAACTTTGAGGGACCCAAATGTCAATTAATTAAATTAATTTACCAGGCAAGTCATCGGGTTCGATCTTGTAAACATCAACGACGCCGATGGCATTGACTGTGAGCCTCTTTCTGTACATCTTCCTCTTGAGATAATACATGACTAGCTCCTCGTCGGTGGGGTGGAATCGAAACCCTGGCGCGGTGAATTTGCCCTCTTTGAAACATGAAGGATCCGCCATCTACGTAACAATCACAATCTACTATCTCTTGGTAGATAAAAAGAGCTGATTTGGGTAAGCGAGGAGGAGCGAAACTCGAAAAAAAAACCTAGATCTCCTTCTCGTCGTGTTACACGATTGAGAAGAGAAGGCGAATCAATCAATCCTACTACTACATGATACTGAGAGCGAAACCTTTTGCGATTGAAACACTTTGATGTGTCGTCTCTCAGCTTCTCTCTCTCTGCTACTTGGCTAACCGTTTCGATTATTTTGGACTTAGCGAGAACTGTATGGGCCTCAATGAACGCTCTCTTTTCCACTCCATTAAGGCCCTTTTTATTTTGACTTTGATTGTT
>OVBX01007842.1:0-10462 GCA_900406325.1 Erucastrum elatum
CTTTCGACAATTAGTTACCATAAATAGTTATTAATAATATTATGTAAGTCATTTGGAAAATGATGTTAATTGGTTATTAAATTATTTTTTCTCTTGCAATTAGTATTCAATGGTACTTTCTTATTATAGTGGGATCGATGAATTAAAGAAAATAAAAAAGAAAAGAAGAAAATTGAAAACCATCGACCAATGAAATTATAACAATCTTCCTGAGAAACTCTGTATGAACGACACATGTCAGAAATCACTAAAGTGACTTCTATTTTAATATATTAGGAGATATTATATTATTAGATTAGATAGATAGATTGGAAGCATTTTTAGCCCTGATTGAGAGGCCCAATTCGATTAAAAAGAAGTTGTGATGTTAAAGTGAAATCCGAATATCTAATATGAGAAGAAAAAATCTTGAGTGAACAAAAAGATTGCATCCGTAGCTATATAGGGTTTCTTATATTACTTGTTCAAAAAGTGACTACCATCGGATGAGTTTATTTTGTTGTAGTGTAGTTTTTTTTTTGGAACTCTTCTAGTGTAATTTCATTCTTGTTGGAACTCATTTTTGACAAAGTGGTGTGTACCATATTTCCGTTGGGTTTTTTGACGGAGACGTCTGTCGGAAAGACCGGAATATGGGCTCGATGTAATCGTCACCTTGAACACTATGAGTTAGTGTATTTGATTGTCAAAATCAGAGTTATGTTGAATGAGAAATGGAGATCCAAAGTGAGTGGTATGCAAAGTTTACAAAACTTTAAGTTTGGCTAAATATAAAACATTTAGCAAATAAATCACTTTGGATATTTGGGTTAAGTTTGAAATTAAATTTGTTGATTGAATATTATGTCAATTAACCTATTTAAAATATTATTATGAATAATAATATTGTACATATTTATTTAAATATGTAAACCCAAGAATAGTATATTAATGGTTGTTGATTTAGTCAAAGCCATAATATTACTTTGCAAACTTAACGTATATGAATCGTTGGAAATCAATTCCATTATTACATTCAATTGGTACGTTAGTGGACTCATTCAATTACATAAAGTGTACTTGAAATTTTCAAGTTAAATAGAAACACTTGTGTAACTTTCAAGACACTGAGAAAAAATATACAATCCTCCATATTTCTTTCTCTCTAATATTTTCTTTTTAAGTCTGAGAGTACACACAAAACCGTTTCGCCAGGCTTCTGATAGAGTGACGCAAATTCAGAAGATTGTTTGCAGTTGTATCCTGGGACTCATTACGTTATCGAACCGTCGCACTACGGGACGTATTTTGAGTTAAGGAAAGAGATAATATCTCGTCTCTGCAGTTATATCATCCTTTTCTTAATCTTCGGTATAATTTTATCAATTTTATTTTTACAATATTCAGTTTNGCAGTTATATCATCCTTTTCTTAATCTTCGATATAATTTTATCAATTTTATTTTTACAATATTCAGTTTCCCGTAATTTATAAAATACGGTCCTATCAATTCTTTTGTGGATTTGGTTTATTTTGATTAGCTTTGTTACTTAGAGGCTATAGCTTCACGGTGAAATTGAGAAAATTAGGGTTTTTCTAATGGACATGATCAGTTTCTTGCCCGATGATTTCCTTTTGCAGATCATTTCACTGCTTCCTACAAAAGATGTCTTCACCACTAGTGTTTTGTGTAAACGATGGCGATATCTTTGGAAGTTGGTTCATAAACTCGAGTACACCCATTGCGACAGGAACGCTGACCATGGGAGATTTGTGAGGTTTGTGGACAGATCTTTGCTGTTAAGCACAGCTCCTGTCTTGGAGAGTTTGCAGTTCAATATCCGTAGGAAATGCAGCGACGTAGATATCGGATTTTGGATTAGAACTGCAGTGGAACGAGGTTTGCGTGAGCTCAGTTTCGACTATTGGCCTCATGATACTATTAATGAGCCTAGAAAATTGCCTCAGAGTTTGTTTACTTGTGGAACACTCGTGGTACTTAAACTCAGCGATGTATCGCTTGTGGATGTTACGTTCCCAGTATGTTTTCATCTCCTCAAGACATTGCACCTTAGTTGTTTGATTTACTTAGACGATGAGACTCCTAAAAAGCTTTTATCAAGCTGCAAAATTCTTCAAGAGTTGGCCGTGCACAGAGTAAAGGATGACAATGTGACAACATTTTCTATTATGGTGCCTTCGTTACAAAAGCTAATTTTCGATGGAAGATTTGGTACTCATAACGGCATTTCTGAGTTTGTGATGAATGCTCCTTCTTTGAAGTTCCTAGAGATCGATGATTGCAGTAACGAATGTATGGTTGAGAAAATGCCTGAGCTCGTGGCTGCAAATCTTGAAGCTATCTATTGGAATACCGACAATATACTCAGTTCTTTCACATCAATTAAACGTCTCTCGTTATGTTTACCCGAAGAGGTAAAAACTTACTTTTATTTGAAAGTTGAAATAAGAAAGTGTTAACAATTTACATAGCTTTTCTTTTATAGTCGTTTTATGATATTATTTGTAGTCTCCATTTCCTACAGGTGAAATCTTCCACCAACTTGTGGACTTGGAGTTTTGCACGTGTGAAACGGAGTGGGATTTACTTATGTATTTTCTCAAACATTCTCCGAAATTGCGAGCTCTCAGACTCAACGAGGTAAAAAACTTAACCCTTATAACTTTGTGGGTTTCTGGTGATATCATCTCATAGTATATAATAGTGGTTGGTTTATTGTATATACAGAGACATGGTGGTATTTTTGGAGCACGAATAGATCATTGGGATGAGCCAAGTTCTATTCCTGAATCGTTGATGTTGAGTCTTGAAACATTGGAGTGGACAACTTACAGAGGATGGCAGGTGGAGAAAGAACTCGCAACGTTTATCTTCAAACATTCAAGGTGTCTTAAGACAGCGACTATCTCACCAAAACCCACCAGTTTGGAGGAGAAACATCGAATGCTCACGGAATTGGCACTTTTGTCTAGAGGCTCAACGATATGTCAGCTTGTGTTTGTCTGAATTAATGTATGAAACCATCTCATTTTGAAGCAGTTTTGTTGCATCTCTTAAACCATTTTCTCTATTTATCTTATTTGTCTTCTCTATATTTCATAGTTAGAATGATTAGTCGACATTCATGGAGTTTACCGATGTTTTTTCTTCTTCTTTTTGGCTTGGCATAGATTTAGTTACACCAATAATACAACAGTCAATATGTCCAACAGTCCAAGTGGATAAAGAGACGAATTTGAAATATGTTGGGCTTAGCCCGCGCAGGTTTAACCCTGCTTTGATGAAAGTTTTTCTCGACAAGCCGAACAATGTTACGGAAAGGATACGAGAAAGCAGTGACACTATGACTTGCTTCTAAAAGAATGTGATGACCACTGCACATGTTATCTCAGTTTTGATTTACTAGTTCCTAGTTGACTAACTCTTGAATTAGTGATGCATTCATTGTAAAAATGTTTTTGAATAAATTTAACGTTTATTAAAATAACATACACCAAATCTGCAGTTTATGGGCTCTACAATGGACCGTAACCAACATGGAACACAATTACAGAACCATACCTTTTGCTGTGCTACGCAAACTGCTTACCAATTAACGAGATATATGGGGATTGAACTGAATAACTAAAGCATCAAAAGTCGTGTCCAATGAAAGGATGTCTTGCCTATAAGGTTGTAGCCTGGGCCCTTGCTTTTTGGAGAGTTTCATGGAAAATGGCCGTTGCTTTCCTGGTGATTTCTTCCTGCGTATACTTTCACATTTCCTTAAAATCTTCACCACAAGTGTTTTGTCAAAAGGATGGCCGAATCTTTCAAAGTTAGTTAGTGTCTAAACTTTAGTACATCGATTGTGATAATTAAGAATGCCTGATCATGGACGCTTTGTGCGTCTTGTTGACGGCTCTTTGCTATTAAGCACAATTCTTGTGTTCAAAGAGATTGCATTTCAAGTTTGGTAGACAATGCAGCGAGAAATGTGCCGTTTTTTGGGGATACATATTTTAATCGAACGATCGAGGACCTCGTGGCTAAATTTCAATTATGTCGATCGTGACTCGATGAGTCTAGCGGATTGCCTCAAACCTTGTTTACCTCATCGTGGTACTTAAATTACCGAGTGTATCAATTGTGGAGGTTGACATTCCCGATTAGTTTCAGCTCCTAAAAACATTTAGTCTTAGTTGGATGTAGAATGCTTTTCTACGAAAGTTCATTTGTTACAAAAGTTAATGTATAATGGTGCTAGATATGCCACTGGTGATGTGTGCTGAGTTTGTGTGAGATGTTTCTTTAGAGCATCATTAATTAGTGAGGCATTTTTCACCCAATATTTTATGATTAAAAAACTAAAAAAAAATCAGAAAAGTAGGAAAGAGTAACAGAGTAGACTGAAAACGTAAAAGAAACGCTTTTGAAATGGAAAGAGAATCTGAAGCCAGCTATTAATAATTATTTTTATTTAAACCTTTTTTAACTAAGTTCTCTTAAGCAAAATAAATGTCAAAAATCAAAAACCGTTAGCTCGGTTGAAATTTTAACTATCAAGGATTAAATCAAAACCAGTTCATCAAAAAAAACTGCAATCAAGGATTCATTGAAGTTTGAACTTTTGAACTAAACCGGATGATTTTCAAGTTTTACTTGACTAATTTTTAGTTGATGGTTATCTTGATAAAGAAAATGAAACATTTATGATTCATCCAAAAGNGAAAAGTTAAGTTCGAAAATTTTCAGAATCATAGAGGTATTAAAAGTATGTGTTATTTATTGAGGATCTATAGAACACTAAAAGAGGGACCACCACACATCGTTAGAATATTTCAGCGATGACATCATGTGTTCCGCGCCAATGTTACAAAAACCATTCTTTGGACGGCAAAAGTGATTGTCGTACAATCACGTAGGTCCGACGTATCCCCTTAATCTAACTATCACTATGCCGTTCGTGGCATTAATAATAGTGATGTTTCACCATATATACTATTATTTTTTGCTCAATATTATTTAACATATTTTTTGAAAAAAAATATTATTCAACATATTTTCGCAAGCGTTTTGTTTTCCATAAACAAGCACGAAACCAAATCATTTCAAAAACACCAGCCTGTCGATAAATTACTTAGATAAATGTCTGGACGGACTGCGGCCGTCGAAACCATTTTCTTTATAATTTTGATTTTATAACTTATTGACTTTTTAGTTTCATTTTATTATAGTTTACAACTTTACATGTGATAGACTAAACTTTATAATGTGGTGTTTGTAAAAGATGTAATATCGGGAAAAAATTATAGCCAGGCCTCAGAGATCTTGGTGGTACAGAATAATCAAATGAATTTCTTCATCAAGAAGTAGCAAATATATTTATAACATCACTGGCCAAAACACAAAAAAAAACCCAAAGAAAATGATTGTTTGATGATGAATGAGTCAAAACGTAGATTGTACACAATCACATTTTTATCATTGGGAATCCGAATGATTTTTCCCTCACCCTCACCATCATCCAAACAATTAACAAGTTTTAAAAGATATTAATAATCGAAAAAAAATTAGAAAATGACGAATTATAAAAACGATTGGAGTGGTAGTCTGGTATGTAGATGTATCTGCGTATTCAACGAAAATTCTTTATAAAAGAAAACAAAGAATCTTCGGAGATTAAGATGCAGAGACAGCTTACGAAGGTACGTAAGCATGCAGGATTCAAAACAAACCCATAATTTCTTTAGACTACGAGGGATTCCTTGATCGATTCAAATGAATAAAGTAATTGGAAATTAGACTCTTCATTCCGAATCGAATTACAAAGAAGGTGAAGAAAACAAGAAAAAAATATAAAAAAAAAACCATAAAAGACTTGCGCCGTGTGAGAAAGAATTTCTATTTGATATGACAGAGCAGATCAGAGAAGCTGAGTATATGTATATATATGCAGTTATTAGGATATTATGAGATCTTGAACACCTAGTTCTTAAAGCGCAACGAAAAGCCTTAGTAATTAGTGTTCTGTGATAAAGCCCATTACAAATATGTGATAAAGCCCGTTACAAATAAGCCCATTATAATAAGCTACAAATTAAACTCATCAAAGTGCAATGACATGCGGTCGGAATGTAGAGCAAAAGCTGCGTCGTTTTATCAAACTTCTCCTCTCTCACTTGATTTTTCTTCCCCGTAGCCAAAAACAAGTAATAGCATATTCCTCTGCTTATTAGTCTAGATCTTCGCCAATAATACACGGATATGGTTTTCTGATTGAAGCTGTTCCTCAATAAGGCTAATATACAGATATGGTCTTCTCATAGATGCTGTTTTCGTTACAAATCATCTGCTGACGTAAAATGTATGGACGGATCGAATATGTCCACAAGTCAACTTAACTACGATTTCTGCGATTGTGTAGACAAAACTGACGAGCCATGTTCCTTATGAGTTCCAGAAACCAATCTGTCAAATCATTCAATCAATCTCTAACAAAATAATGATATAAACTGAGTATCTGAATGTCTAGACGCACTGGTGTTACTCAATTTTTGTTCAATTTTTCTTCTGCAACTTATGCAAGACAATACAAAAATTCGACGCATACGGCTAAATAACCCTAAGGCGTTTTGATGAAATGTTCAAAAGATATAATATAGGAACACGAGGCCTCAGAGATCTTGGTGGTTAAAGAATCATCAAATGAATTTCTTCATCAAGAGTAGCAAATATTTTGATTACATCACTGGCCCAAATCCAAAAAAACAAAATTATAAACGTTATTTTAAAAAAAAATAGAAACAAAAGAAAAAAAAAGAATTGAATTGATGATGGATGAGTCAAAAGTAGCTGGTAAATAATCACATTGTTTATTCATTGGGAATCCGAATGATTTTTTTCATCACCCTCACCATCACCAAACAATTATTTTCGCAATATTAGAAAACGAATTAATAATCTAAGAACTGGGAGATTGAAAGATGTATCTGCGTAGTCACCAAAGATTCATTTGTAATAGAAACAAAGACGCTTTGGAGAATAAGAGGCAGAGCAAGCTTACGGAGGTGCGTAAAGCTTACTGGATATCGAACATCGTATCCAACATCTATTTAGCCTAACGATAGATTCCTTGACCCATTCCACATGAATCAAGTAATTGCAAATTAGGCTTTTCTTTCCAAAATCCAATAAAGAAAACGAATAAAAAAAACACGATTTTCGTATTAAATACAAGATAGATGCGCCAGAAAGAAACAATTTGATTGACTATGTGACAGAGGATAGAAGATGAGTATATATATAGACAGTAGTGAGAGATAAAAGACTTCGTAAGCCCTAGATCTCAATCGCGACAAAGCGACTTAATTGTTAGGTCTGGGTTTATTCTGTTACGAGCCCATTAATCAGGAGATGAGTTGTGGCTTTGTCATCACCGTGTCTTTTTGCTTAAAGCTTTACTTAAATTACCACAAACAAAAAATGGTCTATCGATAAAAGGATCCGACGGCGTTTCAATAAAAATGCAACAAAATAAAAATGGCCCATGTTTCGAACTTCCGACCTTCGCCTTATTAGCACAACGCTCTAACCAACTGAGCTAATGGGCCTATTATTAGCAAGTGTTTGTCATAAGAAAAACCATTTTAAGAGGATAAAGTGGGTCGAAAGTGGGTTTTGGAGAAAAATGAAGCAGAACTGAAGAAGCTGAAAAGTGAGGAGAAAATCTTGAAAGGGCTTGTCCAACAGCTGTTTCTCTTTTGATGATGCCAATGGCATGAGAGTTGAGGTTTTAGTTTTGATCTTAGGGACTTAAATGGACGTATAGTTAGGGCAACATTATCGGCGTATATAACGCTCGTCCTTAACCAATTTAACCCAAAAATTAAATCAAAATGAAATTAAACCATAGCAAACGTTCGTAATTTAAGAGTTTTTTGGTTTGGTCCTTCGGTGCACGTGTCAGCGCGAGAGGGAAAGGGGATTAGGGTACGGTTTCGCGTAATCGATTCATTTCATTCTCTCTCATTTCTTCTTCGACTCCGACTGCGAAATCTCCGTCTCTCGGAGCCGACTCTATCCTATCCTCTCCGTCTCTCCGTCTCTGATTCCCGGTGATTTCTCTCTCTCCCGATCTGTCTCTTCGCGTCAGAGTCCCGGCGATTCCTCTCTCTCTCTCTCTCTCAATTCCTTGCTCTCCCGAGTTGAAAAAGGTAACCCACGTTCCTTTGTCATCTCTGTCGTGGTCTTGTAACGAGTTAGACTGTGTATCGATAATTTAGGACTGGCGATTTTGATTGCATGTGTCTGATTGTGATTGAATCTTTGTTTAGTCTGCAAACTGTTAGCAGTAGAATATGAATTGAAAAACATGAACTTGATAAAACTCTTTGAAACTGATGATAATACACGATTACTTGCTTGCAATATAACTCAAATTTTCGTTTAAAGTGATAGGTTTATCAGTGTTTGAATATGTATGTTCATGTAATGGACTGATAGCATTAGACAATATGGAATTTAAAAAAATGATATAGCAGTAGGTGATAGTATCTCGTTTTAATTTGAAAACTGATAGTATCTAGTAGATAATTTTGTTAGTAACTGATAGAAGTTATATTACTGATATAGCAGTAGGTTTGGTCTCATGGACTCCAATCTTTTTTATTTGAAACTGATATAGCAGTAGGTGTGGTCTCATTGTATTAACTGTTGTCTTGCTTATTTTAACACCACAGGGAGACGATACTACACTTGTGAGAATGCACATGATGGAGAGTGTCATGTGTGGAAGTGGTGGGCGGTCGCGGTGATGGAGGAAAGGAGAGGCAGAGATAGTCATGTCCGTGACCTCGCTGATAAGGTACAAAATCTAACTCTCTCAATAGAGTCTCAGACTGAGCAGAGGATGAATAGGCTAGAAAACCTTGTGGGTGCTTTAAACACCAGGATTTCGTCCACTAGGTTTGAGTACTGGTTAGTTGTTGTGGTTCTCGTCTTTGTTTTGCTTGTCCCTTGTTTGGTGTTGTGGGCACTTTAAAAGTAATGGTGGTGGTGTGTAACTCGGAAGTTATTTCAGTTTGTAATATTTTAGTGTAACATGTTTTATCTCGGTGTAGTATCATTTTCATGACTTGGATTCTTGTAATATGGTCATGTATGTGTGATATGTTAATGGATGTGTAATACAAGTTATTCTTGATTGCTTATTGCTTATTGCTTATTAATTTATGTTTTATGTAATTTTAGCAATGTTCTTCCAATGATATAATCAGTTCATAATATTTTCAACCAAATCACTCGACAAAATAACTTTCTCGTGACCAAAACTTCTGAAAATATTTATTTTCTCTCTTTAATGTAGTAAAATTTAAATAAAATAATAATTTCATAAATTAAATATATTAATAAAATAATCTAAGGACCAAATTTGGTACTACCAATAATCCACATTTTTAAGATTGTTCTTAACTAAAACTCTTAACACCTTAAAACTAATTAAATAACATTAAGGACCAAATTTGGTCCCAACCAATAATGTTGCCCTTAGTATCTTGAGATCTGTAAAATATATTTTTAGTTATGCTTAACTTGAGTACTTTTATGTTGTTGATGGCCGTGAAAGCAAACCTTCAGCAGGTGGTCCCCTTCTCTAAAAGGGGAGGGTATTGATACGCTTGGTCAAGGTCAGGTCGAAGGAAGAGTGAGATAATACTAGCTGACGTGGGGTGTAAGAGAGGTAAAGACTCTGGCCGGATTGAAGGGTTTGCTGTTAGAAGAAATTGAAGATTTAAATACTATAATAATTCATTGTCCTCTTTCATGGTTTAGACCAAGCGCAATGGTGCATTTTGGGGGGATCTTGGGCCCGAACTCATAGGGCCGAAACAATAAAAAAAACGGAAAATAGCAAAACATCTCACGGATCGGGCTTTGGCGACGAACCCGTGCGATGCTGATTTAGCCACGCGTCTGTTTATGGTTGGACAGAAATCTCTGCGTCGTAAAGGAGGAATAGACGGGTTCGGGTTTTTTTTTCTCATTTTCTCGTCTCTCTCCAAATCTAGGGTTTTCTTCTCTGAAAGGCGATTTTCTCGTCTCTCTCGCATCCTTGATTTTCTCGACGGAATCGGCGAGGATCTATACCATCGACAAGCTTAGGTTAGTATCTAGTCCTTTTTGTAGATGTAGAGTATATGTGGGTGGGTTGTGGTCGATTGAGGATCGATCTATTCGATTTTTTTAAAAAAATTTGGAGGTTTTTAGTAATAGATCTTAATCGATAAAAGGGTTTCCATATGGGGTTGTATATTGATATACCATGATTTTGACCCACTTTTACCCATGGTATATAAGGGTATTTACATATATTTACTACAAAATAGGTTCTATTTAGAGTATTTACAGGTTCAGGTACGATTTGGAGAAATATGGTGTTTTTGGTGTCTTTTGGAGCCTTTAAGTGCAGAATCGCGCAGA
>OVBX01007843.1:0-10462 GCA_900406325.1 Erucastrum elatum
CAGTTTTTCACATATATACACCACACACAAACATATATTCATGTTATATCAGAAAGTCACGACCTGCCAAAGGAGAGTTGCCCTGCAACTAGTTTTAGCTTAGTTATACACTGATGAGAGGAGAAACCAAAGGTATACTCTCTTTTTTTTTCTTCGAACATATAACATTTGCAGTATTTTTTTTGTCAATCCATTTCAGTTAGTGTACAATTTTATGTTAGAACAGACTCGTAATTTATTGACAAGTAAATATCATTTCACATGATCTAATTAATCATTTATCGTTCATTGCATTCTTTCCTTGTCCCATTTAATGAAACTAAGAGACGAAGAAGTGTATACATATAGACATAAGTAGGCCTGGTTGTTCGTAGCCAAGTGGCTACAGAACTCTGCCTTCGGGCTCTGGTGTGAGAAGTTCGACCCCTCCTTACCTCAGTTTGAGGATTAAAGGTCCAAAGTAACTAAAGTTGACCAAAAAAAATAGACATAAGTGAAATTTTGATATTTAATTATCACTAAAACTCACATGGTATACATATCAAATGATGCTCAAACACATCATAATTATTATTTCGGTTTTTATAACCAAGCTTATAATATTTTTCTTGTTTTGTTGTATTATTCATATTTATTGTGCAAGAACTTTTATGCCTGGAGAATGTTATGTGTTGGGACATGTGGGGTTTGCTTTCAATTTGTAACTGAAAAGTATGTAAAGATTATTAACTCATTTGGTTGTTGTTTGTTTTTTTTTCGCTAGTTTCTCTATTACTTTTTGTTTTTAGTGTACCTCATTTGGTTGTTGTTTGTTTCTTATTATAAAAAGTTGTTGTTAATTGATATTTGTCATTTTGATTAGTAACCCCTCTACATGAGCTACCATTGTAATGCGCATAAGAAAACCGAAGCACAAGAGAGGCTTAATTACCTGCAAGATCTAAAACAAAGCATCCTGATACGTTTTATTATTTCATTTTTCTCTCCGAAAATTAGTAGCTAGTTAAAATGATTTAACAAGATGATTAGTTTTGTAGCTTTCAGCTTTGTGTTCTTTCTTAAATCAGATACCTTAATTTGCAGAGATATCAAAGTATATATATACTAAAGGAGCACATAAAAAGGCTATAAGCTCAAATCTAAGGTTTTTAAGACTTTGGATCTCATGCCGATAGGCCATCAGACAGAGAAAGGTCGATTATCAATATATTACCGCTTTTCTTTCGGAAAGTTATCTTGTAAAACTATATGACTTGTAAATTTGTAATTCGATATATATGTTCGATGAGGCATAATGATCCCATTACAAAGTGTAAGGAAGAATGGTTGAATCCACATGAAAACCTTATGAAAGAAAATGGAAGATATGAATGCTATTGTGCTCTTATCCTATAACTTTTAGTGTTCCTTTTTCTTCATTATGAACTTATTTCAGTTTGAGAATTTGAGTGAGTCTAGCGTTCTAATGGAAATTGACCAGCGTATGATGTCTTGCTTTCTTTTGTCTCCTATAAAACTCCCATAGTCAAGATCAACTTCAAAATAAGAAAAAAAAGGGTTTCATATGCAAGAAGCTTAGTCAAATTTGCGGAATGCTGGAATCAGGTAAATCCCAAAGTGCACAGTCAACCTAAAAGACAGATAAAAGGAAAAACTGAGAGAAGATGTTGCTGAATTGATTTTGGGATGTACGGAAAATGATCAAGTCTCTCAGGTTGATTCATAAACACACACAAGTGGTGTGTGGTCATATTTCCTTTACCTTACTTGCTTGGCAAGATACCTTATTACAAGTTATTTTGTTCCTTGACACAGATGATTTTTGTGTTCAGTAAGAAACTAAATCATATATATATATATATACTAGGACCGGTCCGCCCTACGGGGGGAATGAATATTAACAAATAATTTATGTAGTAAGAATAAATAATTAAGACAAATAATTATAATTTAAAAATATAAATTTTGTAAAGACTAAATAAACCACATTATCTGAATTTAATTATATTTTTTTTCAAAATAATTATTACTTTTTATTTTTTAAAATACAATTTTCTTTTTTCCTGTTAAAAGGTTAGATGATTTTCTGTTGTTAAGTAATATATGTTTTAATTAATATATTAAGAATTAGATGTGGCATTACATAAGTTCTTGTGATTTTTTAGAATTAGATGACTATAAAAAACCTGTGAAATTCTTTTTTTTTCTTTTTTGGTAGTAGAAAAGAAACAAACTCGTAAATAAATTCACATATTTTTCCTTTAATTTTATATAATTAAGTGTCTTATCTCATGTTTTTACTAAATTTAGTTTTTTATAGTAGATTATTTAAAAAAAAAAAAAGAGTTAAAATGCATAATTAATTATAATTTTTATGTAATATTAGTTATTTAAATAATATATTTGACCCAAATAACAAAAAAATATACATGTATTTTAAAATATACATTTCCTTAAGCATGTCAAAATATTCAAAATAGTATTTATCAAAATCTTTTTACCATTCAATAGCAGTTTTTAACTGTAAAGTTTTAAATAATTCATTTTAATCAAGGAACATCAAAAATGTTAAAACTTTAATATGTAAAAACATAATAATAATTTAAACAAAACGTATGATGTCTGAAATTTTTAAGAAGTTCAAAATTTATTTACACGTTGATATATTTAAGTTATGGTAATACTTTAGTCATATTAGACATGTTGCGGTGTTGCCGTTTTCCCTTAGATTTAACAGTTAACATAACGTTTGTCACTCTCTCTTATGTTTAGTTAGCAAAAGTTTTCTACAAATAGTCTTTGCACACTGTGTTAAAAAAAAGTCTTTGCACACACTGCTTCTGATGTCAAGACTGTGAAGCATAATAAACTGAGAGGCACACAAAAGATACTTAAGATATCAAAGCAATAACATTACGCTAACCAACCAAGGCCTGCTTGAACTTAGTTCAGAGAATATGAATATCACACATTTATACAAAAATATAGTCTTTTAGCTTCAGAATTTCTACTATTACACCTCTATCCACACTTCTTCATATAAAAGAATACATCAAGTTTGAGCAAAAGACAGCTAGTTTTCAGGAAGCGGAGAAGCATAAGCCAATGACTGCAGAGGAGAGAAACAACATCAATGGAGTTCAATTAACATATGGCCTCAGATGTTTATTCTACTTATTCTAACAATTTGAGCTAAAGCTTTGTACCTGCTCCTGCGAGCGGAAATACATGGAGCGTGTGTAGTTGAGGAAGTTGGAGACTCTTGATGTGTATATGTCAGCAAACCTGAAACCAATTTTAAGTGAGGGAAGGTAGTGTGAGAGATATACAAGTTGCTCAGAAAAAGCAGAGAAGAGGTTTCCGTACTTTTCTTTTCGATTTGTCTCATCAAGTGGCTTTTGTCCCACAAACCAGCACACGTGAAAAGAAACCCCACTTGTGTAGTTTGCCCCTTTTTAAGAGAAACCTTTTGTTTATTAGACCAATACTTGTCATCTAGTCTTTGCATTACAATGAGAAGCTTCTCTGCATGGTCTCCGTCAGTTCTTGATCAGCCAAGTTGGTAGCAGCGAGGGTCTAGAAAGAATAGATAAAGAGAATACATTATACTAACACTTGTAGCCAGTACATTAACTATAGATCTTGTAAAGGAGATAAACAAACCTGAGCAGGAACGGCCTTTGCTTCTTCTTTGCAGATCAAGCCGAAGTATAACACTATGAACATGAGTCAAGAAGTATTGTTAAAACGATGAATCAATAGCTCGTACCGTTTCGATTCATTAGAGCGGAAGGCAAAACGTCGAAACAGCTACGCGTTACGTTGATTAAACATCTAGAAACTCAACTGTTGATATCTTGAATCTCCATCGTTGGTTTCAGAGAGGGAAGAAGCTCAGGCGTGGGCCGATTCATCATAGAAGGAAGAGGAGAGATGACCTCCAATTTTAGGCGTCATTAGATTTAGATACATAAACCATAAGCCCGTGAAAGTGAGGAAGAGAACTCAAAATACTAACATGAGATGGCGATGAGGAACATCCATGACCAGCCCGACTGACTGTCGGAAAATCCTTTCAAGGGTCTGCGAATACAAATTTAGGAACAAAATAACCTTAGAATCCAGGAGAAGCATAACCACGCCCACCACCTCGCCACCGCTGATGGGGGAAGACCATCGGCCCGAACTTCATAATCAGTTAAAAAAAGGATTGATGAGTTAGCTATTAAACTTTAAATAATTTTTCATTGGTGTTATCACAAATGGAGAGACTTATGTTCAAGGTAGTAAGACTGACCTTTTTATAGGTGTAGATACACCGCCTATCAGTGGGAGAAGCAGCATTGAATGTTAAATCGTGATCGAAGTCGTTTGATGGAGTTAAGACGCTTGTTAAAGACGATTAATCAATACCTCGTAACGTTTTGGAAGATCTAAACCGAAGCCGAAACGACGCACTCGAAGGTTTGCACGGAGAATAAACATGACGATTCGTCTAACTCGAAATCCCAAAACTCCATTGTTGGTGGACATCTGCAGATATCGATGCAGAAGATGAACACTAATCTTCGATATCGTTTTTGACGAAGAAGATATTAGTCTTATCTCTATCAGGCCGGATTTTTAGAAGCCCAAATTAAAAGTTAATGAAACGATGAGTTTTAGAGTTTTTGGGACAGGTGTCGCGTTCGTAGCTCTTTATTTTCTGACGTGGCTTCTTCTCGTGAGAGAGTAACTCTAGTTTATAGTATAACTAGGGTCCGACCCGCCCTACGGGCGGGTAAGCAAATGAATGAAATAATATAAATGCATTTAAATTTTAATTGAAAACTTTTGTTACGATTTCCACTACAATTTTTATATTCCTTTTTATAAAACATTATATATCTGTTACTATATTAAAACAACTAATAAAATAATAAAACTATTTTTCCTTGTTCACATGTTTTTCTTTTCTTGATTAATACATTTTTAATATATTTCCTTAGATTTTACAGTTTAAAAATCTGAAATAGAAAATTCAATTTGTTATACTTTTTTTCTAAACCAAGTAGCATGAAAATATGATATTAATTGTTATTGTTTAATATTTATAATAACATGTTAGGTTATACATTAATGTATTATTATATTTGAGAAAAATAAATTAATGTTGTTTTTATGTTTGTTTAAACCCACATCAACAAAAAAATGAAAATAATGAATCCCGCAATTATTTTTTTTTCTTAACCACCAAAATTTAAGCGAAACCAAAAAAAAATAACAAAAAAAAATGTATTGTTAGCTATAGATATTATTTATGAAGCATTTGATGTAATTTTAGTATATATGGTTCAAATGTTAAGTGTGATTTTGTTTTTGTTATAAATTTTAAAATTTACATTGATGTGTCATAGATTTCATTGTTCAGGTGGCAGCAAAACAATGTCCAAACTTATAATAGTTTTTTTTCTCTAGATATACGAAGTAATGAGAAGAGAGAGATACACATCAGTATATTCCACATTTAAAAAAACCAACCATGAAAACAAAATCGTTTTAAATATTATTCTATTTTTATTATGATAGTAAGTTGAAGATTATTAATAAAACTGCAATCATTAAATTATAAATGCAAAATAAAGATCATTTTCGATTTTGTGTGCAACGTATTATTTATATTTATATAATTATTTATTTAAATAATGTAAATATATATTTATTTACCACAATAAGAAGTCTCTTGAGTTGGTTAGCCATTACCAAAACCTAATATTAATATTTCCTATTTATATAAATAAGCATGAATTTATTTTTAATATGTAATTGATACCATACAATCCATTACTTTTGATATCATTCTTATGTTTAACAAATGAATACAACTTTTATTAGATTTTAGAAAAATACACATTCGAAAAACATTAAATACATGACATACAACCCAGACATCAGGTCATTCATGTTTACCCTCTAATTTCAGCTCTTCCACATTCCCTAGAAATGCAGGTAAAGAAGACATCAATTGAATCTACAGAGCATCAGTCTGGAAACAAATGCAAATGCCCCATGGTATAAAAATATTAGACAAACTGAAGAAGACTGTCTCTGTTCTCGAGTGACCAAGTCTCAAGCCACTTAACGTGACAGACTAATAACTATGCACATTAACGACGAAAAAATGAAAAATTAACCAAATACAAACTAACATTCTTAAGTCATTCCATCTCCTTATATACAACAACTTTCTTCTCCCTCATACGGGTCGAGGAAGATGCAAAACTTGAAGAACATATCTCACATTCAATGCTGTGACTTTGCTCCATGACACTGAATTGGTCTCTTCATTCTTATTTGTCACCCTTATCTCAATTTTTGAAGTACTATACTGATGTAATAACACAGAAAGCTAGATTCTCTTAACAGTAAAGGCTGAAATTTCTTTGTTGAAAAATCAAACGTGAGAAAGATCCCAAGTTGCGTTCCTCTTGTTTTTTCTGTTGCAAACCGTATAAGTAATCCAGGGACCAACCTTCACTTTGATGGACGTCATCTCTCCATTACCACAATAAAATTGTGCATAATGTTAGCAACATATATAGTGGCCAGCCAGAAACTAATTAAGGAGTTAAGATGTAAGAAAGTTGCAGAGAACTGCATTACTGATAATAAGAACAGCGGGAGATTACAATCAGCTCTAGTAATAAAAACTCCATTCTTTTCTTTTAGAAAAATAAAAAGAGGATATTAAGAAACATAGTAAAATAGCTTCCTTCACAAAAAAATGGTACAGTGCTATATTTTTTCTTCCTTTTTACAACTGAAAAGTATAACACAAAGTTGATATAACATGAATTTTTTGGACTCTAAACTGGAGAAACCGAGGAATCACACCTTTGATCATGTTTCCGCAGCATCAGAGACGTTATTAATCATAAGCGCCTGCTGTTACTTCCTCTGCTAGCCACAATCCGATGGAAAGAGTCAGCAACCAAAAATGAAAACGTTAAGCAACAAAGAAATCTAGGAACGTACATTCTTTTGACTCTGAACAGTTATTGTCTCTTCTTCGGTCTTGTGGGAGGTTTTTCCCATCGAAGGCTGTGAAATCTTCATCGACTAATTTCCTCAACAAAGAAACAGAGAATTTCAGTTTCTGTGAATCTCCATCACCACCTCCTCTCTTGACGCCAGTGATCCTCGTGGGCTCATCTCCAGGTTGGTTACAAGCAGCTCACCTCATCCTCAGATTCCAAGGCAGAGATTCTGCTACGGCATCATCGCCTCCATATCTTAAAGTCGATACCTTTGGTTTCCCCTGAAATGGAGTTCCATACATCTCAGAATCGAGAAACAGAGAGCAATTCACCATAAATATTAAATCAAACTTACATTTACGTCAACCATGAGAGACCCACATGTTCACCACCGCGCTTGAAACAGTAGAGGAGCACCCACCGGACTTAAGATCGGAGAATGGAATGAATCGTTACAAAAACACCAACTGAATCGCCATCCTACTCGCCGCCGTTCGAAGTGAAACAGAGAGAATGGAAGCAGAAGACGGAGCGTGACACCGAGCCCAAATGAAGCCCAGACGGAACACACAATTCAAGACGCTGCGTTTCATTTAACTTTACACGTGGCAGACGCTAGAAGAGTGAATTTGTGCGCTGGCAGCCTCTGGAGAGATCAAACACTACTTTATATAATAAGACATGTAGTTTTTTTATCAATCTTACTTTTCGGATAACTGCGAGAGCTAGCTATTTGAGCTGCATTACTAATTTCATATAATCTTCCATGACTAATATGAGAGGAGCCTATTAGATCATTGGAAATCAACAGAGTGAAGAAAAATACATTAAAAAAAATAGCAGATAAATTTTGCAAGTCTCTTACAAATATCGAAGCTGTTTGGACGATGGTGAGACATAGAGAATTAGCCAGATACTGAAACAAGTTGGGAATATGTATAATGTATACCTCGTCTTCCTAGTTCCTATGCTGCTTTTGCTTCTTTGATCCACAATAACCACCGTGAATTGGTAAGGGATATGTATCTCTGCTTCTTCCATCAATTGTCTTGAATTCTATTTCCATGTTTTCAAGAACCCTATGACACAATCGTTCTTGATCTTGAAATTCTAGCTGAGGAAGCGAGTGGTGATGTTCTTATACGATGATTTATTAACAAAAGCATGGAAAAAGAAGAAGTAGGCCTGGGCGTAAATAACCTATACCAAAGTCCATACTTTTATCTGAACCGAAGTAGCGGTTTCGGTTCGGTATCGGATCCTTGCTAAATACCGAATGGATCTTCACCTCTTGCCTTTCGGATAACCGAACCGATCGGTTGTAAACCGAACCGATCGGTTTTAAACCGAAGTCCAAACTAAGAACCGAGGTAAACCGACTTTATATATGATTTATGTTATATACAGTTATATAATTCCCATGTATCTTCTTCTCTCACATGTTCTGGTTTTTCTTCGGCTACCAATTCTAATCTCAAAAAGACAAGGTTTTTTTGATTCAATCTTATAATAATAAACAGAAACCATAAATTTTTGTCTCTCTGTATCCTGATTTATCTGAGAATTAGAAGAATTAAAGTCATATCAGCTTCGTTTGTTTTTTTTATTCTTCTTCAGTTCTTCTGAAAATTTATTAATTGATTCGAAATCAGTAAAAATATCTTCTATTTGCATGTCTTTTGATTTGTTTTTAGTAAAAATTGTGTTCCAATTGGGTTTTGTTGTGTTTGAACTTATATTGTTTCACTGAAAATTTCGGATGTTCGGTTTAGTTTGGTATATTTCGGTTTGTTTGGTTATTTATGTTTGAATTTGGTTGTTAAAACCGAAACCGTACCGAATCCAAAGTGTAATCGGTTTTTAGCGGATTTTGTTTGCTTCAACCGAACCGATCCGAAACCGATTGATTCCGAACCGATCCGAAACCGGTTTTTCCGAATTTTAGAAAAAAACCGAATGGTATTTGTACACTATGATAAGAAAGTCCTAACAACCGATTCAACCGTACCGATACCAAATGGTAGACCGAACGCCCATGTCTAAGAAGAAGTAAAAATCACTGGTTGCTTAGTGATGATTGATTAACAAACCTTAGATTAAATTATTTTTTTCGAATTTAAAGGATGTGGAAAATGCAAATGATACATTTTTTATTTGTAACAAAAAGGTTCATTTTAAACAATACAACAACATGGGAATAATGAAACAAGAAAATACAAAAATAAAACACACACAACAACTTTCTTTGAGTTTGATATTGTTTTTAGTGTTAAGGATCTTTGCCCTAACAAAGAACACTTTGGTGGCAGCCTCTTAAGCTTTAACTCCAGTCTTCTTGTTTGGCTCAAACACGAACTTGATCAGAGACTCTTTGATAGACATCATCTCAGGGAACTCAGTCTTCAACTTAGTGGCATCAAGCTCGTTGTTACTCCTTGGAGCCACAATCACTTTAGCTTGTTCCTCCAAGGTGAAGTTCTTCCAAGTGAAGCTCGGGTCAATGTACTCTCTGTACATCTCCAAGATCTCGTTGTGGCTCACGACGCCCGGGTTTGTGAAGTTGTAGATCCCGGTTAAGTTCCTCTTCGCCATCTCGATCGATATGGGAAGGAGCTCGTCGAGGATGGTCATGGAGTTTGGGATGTCAACGACCTTCTCGTACCGAGCAATCTTGGTGATGAAGTTTCTTGGGTTTGATAGGTCCGAAGAGATAGGCATCCGCACTCTTAGCGTGCATACGTTTTCATAGTTCTTGAGCAGCTCCTCCACCTATTATTAGCATTTCAAGAACTTAGCTATGATGATGATGATGATAATCTCAGAGCATATAAAACGTTTGAACTGATCTACATTTTATCTGAAAAGCTGATTCAAGATATAAGATCTATGCAACCAAGCGTACTAGAACTGAGTTAGCGAAATATCAGATTTTTTGGGAATCAAAGAGTAAATAATTAAAAAATCGGATCAAATCTGAAGCAATTGAATAATAAAGGGACTGAACATGTGAATAAGAAAAACTGAAGAAACTCTCACGAATCTAACACATTGAACTAATCTACATTCTGTCTGAAGTAATTCAAGATCTAAAACTTAAGCTAACACGCTCATTATAACCGGATCAGCAATTTTTTTGGATCAAAGAGTAACTAAATAAAGAATCTGACAAATCTGAAGTAATTCTATAGTTAAAGGAACTGCAAATGTAAATAACAAACTCTCACGAATCTGAAACATAGAACTAACTGCGACCTACATTTCATCTTATCGCAATTTTGGGCCTAACTGCACATTTTACAACTTATTTGATCACACAAATTGGATCTAATAGTTAAAAGATAAAGAAATAGATCCAATCTGGAGATTTTTTTAAATAAAGGGATCGAAAAAATGCAAATATTAAAAGAAGAAACACTCACCATAGCTTTGGTCTTAGAGTAGAAAGA
>OVBX01007845.1:0-10459 GCA_900406325.1 Erucastrum elatum
AGGCTTTGGAGCTCGGCGGGAGGATGGCTGAGCATCCGGCCGTTAAAGTTACCGTTATGAGAGTTTTGGTGGGAGAAACGTTGAGGAGTAACACCATCACGTTACTTCCGGCACCGTCTAAATGCAAGGAAAAGAATTATGCCTTCTTGACAACCAACGTGGATCCAGAGAAAGAAAAGGTAAATTTTCAACCCACTTTCTATTTTTCGGTAGAATAGAATTTTTCTATTCTAGAGAAAAAATAAAAAAAAATGTGGGAAATGTTCTTCGTATAATTAATCTGATTTGTCTGCAAAAAAACCCGGTTTTCTAGATCAATGAAGTTGAAATTTCTAATTGATTTTATATTACTTTATTGTCAAAATAGGAATTAGACGGAAAAGCATTAGAAGATTTCATGAGCAAATGGAAAGATATGGTGATATACAAAGAAAAGGAACCAACCAACATTATTGAAGAGATATTGTCAGTAGGACAAAGTCAAGACTTTGACCTCATTGTGGTTGGAAAAGGGAGGTTACCGTCCGTGGAGGTGGCTGCGTTAGCTGAGCGTCAGGCAGAACATCCAGAGTTAGGTCCTATCGGGGATGTGCTTGCCTCTTCGAACAACCATGTTATTCCATCAATCCTTGTGGTTCAACAACACAACAAAAATCATGTAGAGGAGATTACAGTTACCAAAGTTGTTAATGAGTCTTCTCTAAGTACTGATGGAGATGCAAATGTATGATGTAGCTACTTGAACTTTATTGTTAAAGTGGTAAGATTTGTAGAAAGAGTATTCTACATATAAATAACAGTGATTATGCATCTTGGGGAAGCTTTTCATGATCTCTCTGTATCTATATAGTACTAAGATGCTGAGATTTGCTTTACATGTGCAATTAAAAGACTCCTGATGGTTTGGCTTTACATGCAAGTGACAAGGAAAACAGTGATGTAAGTGGCAAACTACTAGCTAGGACCCGGCTCAGCAGATTCAACCTTTTCTCAAACTACATACTTATAGTCATTTATCCTTCTTTATCCATAAACTTCACAGAAATCGCTTATCAAGGTTCGCGATATGCAAAATATCTAGTTCACACCCGTTTGAGGTTATAGCTTGCACGATTTATTTATGTCACTTTCTCTGCAGAAATGTGATAGAAGTGAATAGCATGTGAACTTTCCAGGTCTCTGTCCGGAAATATCCCCAAGGTTTCTTCTATCTTGTCCTCCCTCCCTACATGTCTCTGTCCTTCCATTACCTTCTGATTCATGAACTGAGCCGCGTCTATTCGCCTGCTTTTACAAAGCCCATCGATGAGTGTGTTGTATACTTGTATGTGTTAGAAGTTTCTTGAAACGCCATTTACTTACCGCTTCTCTAATCTTGTTGGCTTTACAAAACCCATCAACCAACAATCAACATGTTGTATGTGAACTCGTCACTTAGTTCATTTGAATTATTGACATCATATTGAAAACTAAACAAAATTTCATCAAACGGTTAAAACACTTGCAACATATTTGTTTTCTATATTAATTTATGTATTTTAAATCAAAACGAAACATATGTGCACACAAGAAAATATCTTTAAACTTGATAAGTATTATTATTGCTTATGATTACGATAATCTTTTCAACTTGAAATCCGAAACATCACAAGGTGCACAAAACTAGCGTTAATTCTAGTAACAAGAGAAACAATTCCGCACGGAAAACAAAAGTCGTTCTGTAACTCAAGAAAAGTTTCGACACCGTAGCTTTTTATTTATATAAAAACAAGAGAGCGAGAGAAGAGACAAGCTTTAAGGACGCATGTAGCCATGGTCATGCCAAAGCCAATTCAAGAAGATGCGGCTACAATAGAGGTTTGTGTTGTCCATCCAAACTTATTATCCCGACTGTGTTTGCTGCGAGAAGAAGAAGATTTCTTGTCTTTGCCACCACGGGATGACGATGATGAATTGCTGCTCCCCTTTTGTCCTTTCTTTCCGTTCTTCTTCAAACTATCTTTGCTCTTTGATTTATGTGGTTTTTGAATCTTGCTCCTCGTGTGAGATACAAGGGAAGGTGGAGGATCATACACATCTTCAGCCCATGACACCCTCAGCTTCTCTAGGGGCTTGCCATGCTTCTCTCGGCTGCCTTTTATGGCTGGGATGACGGTTACCGCAGCACTCGACTGTAAGTCAGAAGCAGCCAACATAAACAAGGAAACACAAATAAAAGCATTACACTATTGTATACGTAAATTGATTATATCCAACCACTGATAGATATACTGATAATTAAGTTGGCAATGAGGAGTTCTCTAACATTTCTCTGACGCATCTACAACTAATACTACATTGTTTTGGTTCTTATAGTTGCAAACAATTACCAAAATATGTGGAAAGTGATGATCACAAGCCTAAAGATAATGGTACTCTACAGGGATTGTTCAGATCATAAAGTCGGTAATGTGAATTCTCCGATCAAATGTTGCGCCTTTGCTTCGTGCAGGGTTGATTACTATAGTCTAACTATACTGCATTCTTGTACATCAAACACTAAAGCCTAAAGCATAGAGTAACTTACACTCTCAGCGGTGGCAAGGTTCTTGTCTTCACCTTCATCATCATCATCCGAAGACTTGAGAATGGGTTTGATGATGTCATTGGACTCTTCATTCAGATTTGGGTGTATATAACCACTACTATCATCCCCATCAGACTCTTGAGCATCCTCAGATCCAGTGCCAGAGATATGATTCGAGCCATTGTTAGAACATTTATCCGAACTTGACGCAGTAAGGTGGGATTCTACATCTTTGTAATCCAAACCACCACAGACAGAGCTCATATCCAATTGAAGGAAGAAAAAAAAACAGTAACTGCAACCAACAATATCAAAGTAACATCAGTGAATTAATCTAATCAAACAGCACTGTATCCAAGAAAGATTCATATTCATAAAATAAATACCTAGTGCGTCGCAAATCGAAGAAACACCCGAAAGAAGGATAACTGGCTAACAAGGAGAGATCACAAGCTTCTTCTTCAAATCAACCGAGCTTAGGAAGACCGTTAGTACCAGACGAAGGACGAGAAGGAACAAAGGGATCTAAGAGAAAGAAAAAGAAAAAACGAGAAAGGAGGGAGGGGAGGGGGAAGATCAACTAAGATTACCACGCCAATCACTCTTTTCGAGAGGTTTCAAACGATTAGAAGAATGATACAAAGTCAACGACGGAACCAAAGAGAGGAGTTGATCGGTGCTCAGCCGCATTATTTCTTATCTTATTATTTTAGGCTCTTCGAAACCCTTATAACCGAAGAGCTACCCGGAAGAACTGCACAGATCTCAGAGCTTATCAGTAGGGGACAATCAATCAATCAATCAATGGGAGGTACGGATACACTAAAGTCGGATCATCGAAACCAGAATCAGATCCAAAAAGAAAGATAGAAAGAGCTATAATCTGAGAAGACAAAAGGATGAGGATGGAACGACTTTTTTTATAGCAAAAAGAAAGGTCAAACAAACAAATATCCAAGGCGAAATACGTGGCCGCCTTTTAAGTAACGAATCATGTCTCTACACGTGTATAAAGCGAATTAGAGGACAAGAGACCAAGTAGAACAAACCGGCTTGGTTATCAAGAAATCGGAAGGAGAATGTCAACCGATCAGGCAATCGTTGAACCGGTCGAGATAGTTGAGATCGAGATACATACGCACACCACCAACAACTCAACGACCGAACGCCGCTTGGGAATTCTCGCGTCGCAAGGCAAGGCCATTCGATACCAAATTACATGTCAACGACTGCCTCAGCCGTGGCTAGGTTCCGACCACAAAGCGTACCTAGGCAGAGATCAACCCAGACCTATTTTAGATGACAACGAACCAAGATTACAGTTTGTCTGAAAGCGATTGTCATTTCACAAGAATACCCCGCAACCGCACGGTTATGTTTTGTACGATAAGAAAACGGATGATAACGACTTGCGAGGGTGTTCAGCACTAAATTAACTTGATCGGTTATGGTAGCTGACTGAACCGGTTCACGATTGATTTTTCTTTTTTTCTTTTTATATATGTATCGAGTATTGATTGACCCAGGAGATTTTTTGGTTTTTATTAATTAACTAGATAGAGAGAGACTGCCCCTTGCACATGATTAGTCAAAATAACAATTATATTTGATGATTATAAACATTAGTGTTATACTCTGACTGATTAATAAGCACAAAAGATATAAATGTGCTAGCCAGAATCTATTCTATAAATTTTCTTGTATGTTGATAAAAGTTATGTCCAATTTAAAATTTTTATAATACATATCTTTTTAATATAAAAGCAACAAAATTTATTTTCTTAATGTAACCACCGGTAAAATTGATGTATAATTGTCGGCCACTTTCTGTAACTGCTTCAAAGAAATCTAATTTAATCAAAAATTGAACAGAAGTTAATTTGATATGCGAACAAAAAGGGATAGTTAATAATTTCCCATTATAATGTATTAACATGTCGTATTCCACTAGACCACCCAATTTTTTTATTGTTCGTATATTTCAGCGATTATTATGTGTTATATGACTGTTTGATGTTAAGTGCATGCTTAATTAAATAGTATAGGTTTAAAAGAATTAACACTGTTCAATTAATCATGCTATGAATAATTAATTAAGTATGTTTAAAACGGAAGATATAGCCTATATTACTCTATTCAAATTATAGACTACATTTAGAGATAAAAGTTTGGGTTCGATTCCGATTTTTCAGATATTGATTTTTAGATGAAATATTAAAATCATATTTGGATATTTATAAATTTTGGTTCGGATTTGGTTTAGATTATTATGAGTTCAGTTCGAATAGGGATACTCATTTAAATTATGTAAAAATATTAAAATTTAAATAGACCATATTTATTCTATTAAATTTGGAACATGACTTATTAATATAGGTTCAGTCCAATTATTTTAATACAATTACTAGATTTTGATCCGTTTTTAAAAGGGAAAATTTATTTTTTTTTGTTTTACATTTTTTAGAATTTAGTTTTTTTTTATTTGTATTTTTAATTATATATGTGTTTTTGGTATTATATTTCTTTTAAATTATTAATAATATGTTTTAATAATTATATTAAAATTTTTTGACCACATCTATATCAATAGATCATGTTCCTGTTTTAATAGTATTGATTAAAACTTTTACTAATCAATTAAGAAATATATTAAAAATATATTAAAATTATTTTCTTAAACATAAACAAAAAAATGTTCTGTTTATAGTGCATGTTGAGTTTGGTATTTGTTTTCTGACATAACACTTTAAAACCCGTTTGAGTATATATGCTATGTTAATAAAATTGGAGACTTTGATTTTTGGGTCAATTCCAAATTTGTTTTTTTAATATTTTTTGACTAATTATATTAGGTAACTACTGATAAAATATAATGTGATACAAATTTTAGGAATAAAATTTAAAATAACTTACGAAATGAATATGTTATACGTGTATAGTTATGCAACTTAACAATTTAATATAATTATCAAAAATTATATTAAATTTAATTAATATTAAACATAAATGTGATTATAAAAACACAAACACAAAAATTAAATTTCTCAAAACACAAATTTAAAACACAAATATTTTTGTTAAATTTCTCAAACAAATATAAAAATTATAATTTTCAAAACATAAATATGATTATAAAAACATAAATATAAAGTATGACTATACAAACACACAAATATATAAATTATATTAGGTAAAAATATTTAAAAACAAAAACATACCCGTCCTCTTGAGGGCGGGTCAATCTCTAGTATTAAGTTAAAGCTTAAGAAAACAACTGATATATAACCAACCATTCATTTGCGCGTAAGAAAGAACTAATAATCGAGAAACTTCGAAAATGTGAAAAATATAAGTAAAAAGCTTTAATACAACTACAGTAGAACCTCTATAAATTAATAATTTATAAATTAATAAATTTTACCAGTCTCAAGTTGGGTCGGTGTTAAATATAACACAAATCGATAAAATAATAAGATAATAATATTTTCAAAACTTCTATGTAAATATATAGTCCCTTTAAAATCATAAATTAATAATCTATCTATATATAATTTTTATATAAGTACAAGCTAAATATTTATTGTTGGTTTTATATTCACAATGAAAATTCTTTAGTTTTCTTAATATTTCAATACATTTTGATAATATTTAGTAAAACTATACTGAAAATCACTTAACAAATCTATGAAATATAAAAATACGCAAAAATAAGATAATAAAACAATATGGAAGATAAATTTCTAAAATTTAAATAATATACATACACTAAAATAAAATATTTTCTTTTTTTTTATAAATAAAAATAGAAAAAAATAGAAAAAAATCTAAATAAGGAAACTTTTTTAAGTTAATATCTCTATAAATTAATAAAATTTTAAAGTTTCAACATTATTAATTTATAAATGTTTTACTGTAATATGAGGACCAACCATATATGATTCTTGAATGGTTCAAAGTCACCAACAAAAGCCTCTTAAAAAGTAAGAGTTTATGTTTGGGATGAAATGAATAATAGATTGTATTTAGAAGTACCCATGGTAGTACAATTAGCTGCCCATAATAAGTTTATGAAACGTATATCTCTTACTTATTAATAGGGAAACATTTTTAGAGACTAACGTTAATTTAATAGTTTATTCACAAGTTTGCCATTTTATTTTATGTGGTATCAGCATAGCTCTCTTCAACTTTTAATTATACTAACCCTTTAATTACTAGAAGAATTACAAACATATGCGATTGGCAGTCAAATAATATAGTTTGTAACAAAAGTAATACACATTTATTTCTTCCTTAGAAATTCGTGGAAGGAGCTTCTGATAGCATATATACGCCGTCAAACACCATGGCTCCCGGAGCTTTCGCAACGCCTTTTCTTAGAATTGCAGGCTCAGTAATATTGATCTAAAGCGTCACTTTGATGACGCTGAACAAGAAATAGCGATAATAGAGACTGAGAAATCGTCTAACAGTTACAGAGTCTTCGTGTGGACGAGCTCCGGCGAGAGGTTCTGCGATCGGATCTCATCCCTTACATGGTGATCCTTCTCAAGCAGCAACTGGAGCTGCTCCTCATGATGTTGGTGTTCATATGATCGATGCTGGCATGCTGCTGCTCCTCCTCATGGCGAAAACTCTGATGAAACGTAAGAGACGACGGCTTAGAAAATACAGACAAGAAGGTTATGTTTCTATGGCATTGTCTTCTTCCTCTGTTTTGACCATTAACAACTCTAACAAACGAGGCTGTAGTCAACCTCCAGGCTTTGGCAAGAAACAGAGATTGGCTTCCATGTTAAACGAACTCTTTCCGAAACTTGTGACCTTGAAAAGATCAAGTACAAGACTCTTCAATGTGTCCTTTATGTGTGGGAAAATTTGAAGACTTTTTGTCTATGTCTTAAGTTGCTTACTAGATCAAGAACTTGGATACTTAATGAGTTTTTTGCTTTTGTTTTAGTTAGGTGCGTTGATGATGCCTTCATCTTCTTGAATGAACTTCACACCACACATGATTTTTAAACAAACAAGTCTTGAATTGACCCTTTCTGATGTTGATTCTAACAGATACTGACTACAAAGTAGAGAGAAGAAGAAGCTAGGATGGTGAAGAATCTGTCCCAGTAAATCAGAGAAATGAGCAGAGAAGAGAGGCAACATGAAAGTGAAGCCGCTCCAAGTGTGTTGAGTCGTGGCTGCTCTTGAGTTTCTCATCTTTACCACATCAGCTAAGTAAGTCGCTAAGTTTGATGCAACTCTCCACCAGCCATCAAGCGAGACTATTTAAGCTTGAAATTTTGTGTGGTATGTGTTTTGAGGGATAAAAAAAGAGAGGTAAGTTTATGTTTTTTTGTGTGTGAGAGAGAGAACTATGGTTATGCTTTGTGTGAAGAATTATATCTATAAAGCTTTAGGCCATACATTTGGGTGAGTGCAGTGCACATTCCTATATTGATATGAGTACAAGACTATATTTTTATTCTTTTGAGTCTAATTTCAAAAGGAACTATATTCTGTTTTTATTTTTTTTGATCAAAAGGAACTATATTTCTAAAACATTAAAAAGGAACTATAATAATCCAAATTTATGTAGCTGACTTTATGATGATACTTGGTAGAGTCGGTGTACATTTTCTTCGGGTTGAGGAATTGAGTTAAAGAGAACAATTGAAGACCCTTAAGATCGGGCTTCAACTCTTTTGGATGACTGGTTTGGCCTATGGCGTTGTAGTTAGGATGTGGCTAGGTTGGGCATGAATTTCTGCTGCTTGAAGTGTGTGTGCAGTGTTAGATTAACAAGTTGGGGAATCTGCTACTCTACTTGACCTTTGACATCACGTTAGTGGATTTATGGAACTACTTTCCATTCATATCAGTCTCCTAGATGTTATGTCTCATCTTCTTCCTGCATCCTGAAGATTATAGGTTTAGCTTTTTCTCCCTCTCTCGGGGTTATGACATAGAACTGGTATATGTCAGTTAAACAGTGACCGAACCGGTGGTCGGACCAGGTTCAACCGTGAACCGGAAATAAATCCGGGTTAGGTTAGTGTCAAACCCAACTTAAATTGAACCGGTTAAAAACTCATATTGAACCGTTAAAAACCCGGGAATCGGTGACCGAACGAACCAATCAAACCATGATTCTTAAATAAACCCAAAATAAAATAATTAAAATTTATCTTTTTACGATTATTTTCATGAAATTTTCTTCTCAAGGTATTTTCTGAATTAAAAGATAAATTTCATGGAAAATATCGTAAAGATAGCGAAAAAGTCGATCATGGTATACTTTTTAATTTTATTTCAAAAAATAAACTTTAAAGTTTAAACTAACGTGTCTATAATTTTTATTTTTATTATTTTAAGGTGGTGAAGATTTAAAGTGATACCGTGGAGAATAAAATTTAAATCTTTTTTTTTCCTTTTGATTTTGGTTTTGAACTATTAAATTAATTTATTACTTTTATTACATTTTCAGTTTGTTACTTTTAAAACAAATTCTAAACATTATGGCTATTGAAATATTTTATTTGATATGATTTATTTTTATAAGAATATATAAATTTAAAATAGTATTAAATTTATTTTAATCCAATCAAATCGAGTTTGAACCGGATCGAACCCGGTCGAATCACAATGACCCATGACCCAAAAAATTTCCGGTTCGCTAGCTGATCTGGTTTTAAAAACACTGCAGTTAAAAATATTTAGACTTCCGAATGTTCGTTAATATACATCTCATTGTTACTTGGCTGCACCTCAGGTCATCTTTTGAGCTTTATGCTTTTAGTCCTTTGATAAGTTGATTCGTTGGAACAGAGACCACATTTTGGTGGCCTGGAAATATTTCAAGAGCTTGCATTTTTTTTTCTGAGTATACCTTATTCTTTTTTCTCAATGTTCTTGACATTAGAAATGAACAATACATTTGTCGTATCCCTTATTCTTTTTTCTCAATGTTCTTGACATTAGAAATGAACAATACATTTCTCATCTTCTCAACAAGTGAGTTTTAGTCTTTTAGAGAATATGGCCATTAAATGCCCTAAATTTGTTTGGGTTTTTAACATAGCTAAGATCCAATGATTGCTTAAACAACTCATATTATTTATATCTTATCATATTTAATTTTTCGTAAGTCCTGGTACATATCAAGATAATTGAATATTAAAATCCAAGATTTAATACATCTATATCAAAATTTACATATTTTACGTTCTTATATATAACGATTAATAATAGAAATAGTGAATTATTTGACCCAAAAAAATAATGAATTAAAATGTAAAATAAATTTTATGAATTTTCTTTTTCATATACACTGTCTTTACCTAATGCAATTTAAAGGATAAATCTCTCAAACCGGAAACTTATTCTAGCTTCCATACCATTGTTTCATTGACTCTAGCTTGCCTTAATTATTCACTTGATCACATAATTTTCGTATTATCTCGTCAAGAATTAATCTCATATATATTTTTATACGGTTAACGTCTTTGAATTATTATTGAACTATTTATACAATAAACTATTGTTATCATTGGCAATAATTACATTTTTTTTTAATTTGACTCTAACTTTCCTTCTTAATCATTCGATCACATTGATTGCCGAAGAAATTAATGCCATATATCATCTCTATTATTAAAAGAGAAGTACACTTATAGAATGACCATTACTTTTCAGTGTTATTTACAATGGTATGCCACTGAAAGTATTAATTAACCTACCATATAGGATTTTTCGTCTTTTCTCTTTAATTAATGCATTTCCAAAATTAAATTCTAACTAAAAATTATGGAAAAAATAATTAACAAGCATAGCTTTTTATATATATATATATATATATATTTCGTAATTAAACATAAATTATATGGTAATTATTTTACT
>OVBX01007846.1:0-10458 GCA_900406325.1 Erucastrum elatum
TAATAAATTAATAATATTTATATTTTATATAATGATAAAAATACCAAAAATCATAAAAGTTAATAAATATCAAAGTTATATTTAGAAAATATAGTAAAATTTTATAGTATTAATTGAAATATAATAGATATATTTTAGTATTTTAATAATTTTAATTTAAAATTTTTATTGAATATTTTTATTTTTGTATTTATATTATTTTTGAAAAAAATATTTTTTTTTACCCTCCCGCAATCGCCCGCAACTGCAAACGCTAGCTGAAACTAGTTTTTGAATTTATGAGGTTTGAAGCAATTTGAAGCGGTTTAGAACGGTTTGAGTGATTGTTGCAAAACACCAACAACCGCTACCAACCGCAAAAACTGCGTTTGCGGGTGGTAGCAGGAAAACCAGTCAACACCTAAGAGACAACAAATAAAGGGGGGAAATATGGTAAAGGGGCTCACATGAATGTTCGAATCATCAAATAAGGGGTGTCAAAAGGAAGGTATTTGCCATCTCCTCTACCAACACTACTACGATTCTTATGTTAATTTTCGTTATTTGAAAAACTGAATTATAAGACCTTTTCAAAAGAAAGATGTATTATTCGTTTTTAGTTTAAAATTTCATTTATTCAATATAGTGAAAGTCAATAATAGATAAGTTGACAGGATACACCGCATCAAGAAAGTTAAAACAAGTTGTTGAAAAACATATCCAACTGTTAGAAAATATGATCTAACAATACGATTTCAAAAGAAATTAATGATGAGGTCCACAACAATATCATGTTAGATTTTGTCAATACATTGATACCATAATTATCTTGTTGCTCATATCGAATGATCAAGATGATTTTTGACATTACAACGAGCTGCATTCATATTCATTGTTTACACGATAAAATGTTTTAGATAAAGACATGTTTTTTATTTGGTTAAATCTGCTTCAGAAAAGGTCTTTCAAAGAAATTTGTTTTAAAAATCGCTGAACAATTTGCGATAAATGAAGATCCAAATAATACAAAAAACTGAAAGAAGACAAAAATTTTCTCAGACGACAGGCTAATTTTCGAGGACAAATCTTCACGAGCTATAGAGACAGCGACGAAAAGACTAGCGTCAGCCTTAGAATAGATTCAAGTTCAACACATCAACAAAAAAGGCAACACATCAACAAAAAAGGCAAAATTCCCGACTGCTTACCCACGAGCAGGAATCCTCCTTTCGATCTTCGATCTTCGATCTCAGTCGGAGCCTTTGTGCTTTGTAGATGCCGCTTGGGATGCTTCCTCAAAACGAGCAGGTCTCGCTTGGTTCTCCCCCAATGAGGGATCAGCCTCAGGTTTAACAGGTGCCCAGACGACGAATTCGGTTAGTTCCTTCCTTTTAGCAGAATTGCTAGCCCTACGAAGAGGATTGGAGAAGGTGATCGAAGCGGGGCTTACAACGATCACGATCCTCTCCGATTGTTCAACGCTCATCAGAACTATCACGTCTAGAAGCCAGATCACAGAGTTCTATGGTGTCCTCCAGGATATCTATCGCCTCTCATCTCGCTTTGTTTCTATCAACTTCCGTCTCATCTCTCGTTTCCAGAACAGGATTGCAGACTCTCTTGCTAAACAGGCCCTAAAGACCCAATGTATTTCATCTCCATTTGTGTAATATTAGCCCATGGGCTTGAACCTCTCCTTTATACTTTTTATTAATCAGAATTTCGTTGTTCAAAAAAAAAGACAAAAATATCTCAGAAAACATTGAAAAGCAACTAAAGTGAAACTATAATACATGACACGGAAGAAAGCTCTCTCTCTCTTCGTTTAGAGAGAAGATTTTCCTCTCGATAACCCCCTGTTATCTTTTTGATGTAATATATTTCGATCTTTGATTGATTTTTCTTTCGCTTGGCGATATAATAAATTTGCGTTGGCGATTCCTCTTCGCTTTAGGCGATTTTTGTTGTGTTATCTTTAAATATGTTCTCTTTCTTCTCTTGACAAATTAATAATCCGATCAATCTATGGAGGTTCTCGTCTTCCCGATAGATAAGCTGGATCTTTTACTCGGAAAAGGTGTCAATCTTCGCTTCTGAATTTTCGGCGGAGTATCCATAAAGGTACGAGATCGAGAAGATTGATTAAGTGGAGGAGACTCGATACAGACTCGATTAGCTGGAGCTTTCTGGTTGAAAGTGTTCTAGCAAAGTTTTGTATCTACCTCCATAAAGCTTTTCACCGGACTTCATCTCTAGCGTGAAGATGTGGAAGTTTTCAATATCGTCGGCGAACACGGGAAGAAGGAGCGGTCAAGCGGTTTCAACCAGGCGAAGAAAGAAGTTGATGGTGTTCGGTCCGGTAGGCTTTCCGGCGAAACCAGCGATGCTCTCTTCAGATCCAGAAACGTCGATTGCCACACAGGGATACACGTGTTGACCATGCGGCAAAGTTTTTTCATTATTAAACACTTGTTTTCTTCCAAACTTATCTTCTGTATTGGGCTTCGACAGGTCTAAAATAATGTATATAAAAATGGGTTGTAACCACTTGTAAGTTTAGGTTTTAGCCCAATTAATGAAAAATATTGA
This sequence comes from Erucastrum elatum, assembly GCA_900406325.1. Lineage (NCBI taxonomy): Eukaryota > Viridiplantae > Streptophyta > Magnoliopsida > Brassicales > Brassicaceae > Erucastrum > Erucastrum elatum. The sequence continues at coordinate 2,569 of OVBX01007846.1, forward strand.
CAAAAAAGTGAAACTATAATACCAAAAAAATATTAGAAGAGAAGTGGCCATCGTTGCCGGCGCTGACACCAGCGTGTACAAAATCCACCGGAATGGAATCTTCTAGTAACATGTATCTAAAGGAATTATTCTAGTGATTTTGCAACTTCCCGAAATTATTTTAGTAACGATCTCTTGTGTCTTTTTTTTTTTTTTTTTTTTTTTTTGTCAACAGTGTTTCCATTGAAACAAGTCCAATGGGCTGTTTTACAAAGTTTGACATTTTTACAAACGAGATTTAATAATTTTAGCTTAAGAGAAGTCTTATTAATGAATGCCCAAAGCAGAAATAGGTTTACGATGTTGTGTTCCCACGTGCCGTCTGATGAAGAAGACGTGGACACAAGTTGGTGATGATACGTGTCCTTCATGCGAGACAGCAGTTTCTACCGCATCGAATCTTGCCTCCGGGAAACTACAGCATTGAACCTCCATCTTTTGCTTCTCACCACCGGGACATCCGTGATAACCTCGCTGTAAAACGCCAAAGCCTACTAACTCCACCTCTGCTCTAACCTTTGCTTGTGCTCTTGGATCTCCATCTACCCGCCGAATTATAATTCCGAGATGGTTCGAATCGACCAACAGAAGATCTTTTGCTGGACCGTCCTAGAAGACGCCGGCTCTTCTAAACCCCCGTTGAATCAACCAAAGACAATCTAACTTCACTGCATCCTTGTCTCAAAGATACTTTACTAAGCCTATCGGCTTCACCGTTTAAGTAAAGATTGATTCTTATTGAAAAGGATTAAGTGTGTATCATTGGATAGAGAGAGAATCCAACCCAAACAAATGGAATCTAACATTTTTTTTGCAGAAGAGGAGACCGATCTAAAGATCGGGACTTATTATTCAACCCAATAACGAAGAGATAAAAAAGTCATGAACCAAGAGCTTCGACTTTGGATTGAAAGCACTTCAAAATCCCCAAGGGAAAAAAAGATCCGCTACCGGAAAACTAAGTTCGATTTATAGATCGAAAAGCATATTTACAAAACAAAAGGAGTTGGTAACCGCCACCGGCCACCCGAAGCAGTTTCTGATTACTTGACTCTAGTGAGAAGTTCGAGAGAAAAGTCTAGAGAGAAGTTTTTTAAGTTTTTGAGGTCCACTCTTGTGTACCCGATCTCTTGTGTCTATTTGTACAAACCTTTTCCTCTTTTCTACAAAAACCATAATAATTCTTTAAAGCCTATAGAATCACAATAGATGTATAATAAGAAGTCCTTCTCTTATTCAAATATTCAAATAATCAAAAGCTTGACTACAACTCAATCAAAGCTCTTTAAATCACAATCACAAGTTATGTTCTGTCCATCGACATAACCATATATATATATCTCATTAATGTCCTAAACACTTCGACACAAGGACTTTCCTTATTTCATAAAACCAAACACTAATAGGAAAGTGGATAACTTAAGAGCCAAGTTATTCAAGCTTATCAACATTCTCCTCCATAAGCTTGATCTGATCTTTACTCACATCTTGCACTCCGATGAAGTTCCTAATTTCTTTGAATCTAATTCGTCCAAGAGACTTGGTGAGGATATCCGCCTTCTGCTCGCTCCCGGGTACATGCTCAACCTCAACCTGCTCCTTTTCAACACACTCCCGTATGAAGTGATATCTCTTATGAATATGTTTGCTCCTGCCATGGAACACAGGATTTTTGGATAGAGCTATCGCAGATTTATTGTCTACTTTAATAACAACTCGGTTGCTTTCTTCTTCCATAGCTTCACTCAATAATTCTTGCAACCATATGGCCTGTTTTGCCGCCTCCGTCACCGCCATGAATTCAGCTTCACACGATGAAAGAGCCACTATCTCTTGCTTAGATGGACACCATGAGATGGGACTCTCACCAAGATAAAATATGTGCCCCGTTGTGCTTTTACCATCATCTTCGTCTACATTGTGTGAACTGTCGCCATATCCCATCAGTTTCAAACCTTTCCCTCGTGCATAATGTAGTCCTAGATTGCATGTTCCACGTAGGTACCTAAGGACTTGCTTGAGTGCTGCTCCATGATATGTTCTTGGATCTTGCATATAGCGACTAAGAACACAAACACTAAAAGACAGATTCGGTCTTGTGTGTAGAAGATAGCGGAGGCAACCAATGGAGTGACGATACTCTTTAACATTAACTCGATACTCATCTGTTGCTTTAGAGAACTGCACATTTTGTTCCATCGGTACGTGTGTCAAGTTACAAGAGCTCATCATCGTCTCCTCTAATATCTTATGTGCGTATCTGTCTTGTTTGAGAATCATTCCACCACTAAATTGCACGACTTCGATTCCTAAGAAGTACCGGCCGAGATCACTCATCTCGAAGTTTGTTGACATCTCCTTCTTAAAATCTAGTATAGCTGACAGAGAAGAGCCTGTGATCAAGAGATCATCTACATAAAAAACTACTATAAGAAGCTCTCTGTTTTCTTCTCTTCGGTATAATGAGGGCTCCTTTGAGCATCGTACGAACTTTAAGCCTCGGAGGATTGTATTCAACTTTATGTTCCAAGCTCTAGGGGCTTGTCTTAAACCATAGAGAGCCTTTTTCAGTTTATATACTTTGTGCTCTTCTCCGTGGACCACGAAACCCTCTGGTTGTGTTACATATACTTCCTCTTTGAGCTCCCCGTGTAGGAACGCGGTTTTAATTTCAAGATGGTCTATTTCCCAACCGTGTGTTACCGCAAGTCCGATAATCAACCTGATGGTTTCAATGCGGGCTACTGGTGCGAACACCTCGTCATAATCTACTCCGTGATGTTGAACGTATCCCTTAGCTACCAACCTTGCTTTGTACTTACTGATAGATCCGTCAGCGTTGCGTTTTATCTTGAAAATCCACTTCAGACCAATAGCTTTTGCACCTGCTGGAAGTTCAACTAGTTCCCATGTATTGTTTTTCTCGATGGAGTAAATCTCTTCCTTGCAAGCTTCAATCCAAACTTTCATCTCCTTGGCATCTTTGAAATCATACGGCTCGTCATTAATGACCATCAACAGACGTTCACTTTCTATCTCAGCTAGAACCACATAGTCATCAAAGTAGGTTGGTCTCGAGGTGGTTCGTGTTGATCGTCGTAGAGGGACTGTCTCATGTTCCTCTCCATCACTGTTCTCTACTTCCTCCTCTTCATCACCTCTTTCGACATTGTTTTCTTCTTCCCCACTCATCGAATCAATTTCCACTGGTTCACTGCTCTGTTTTCTCAAGTTCACAAGAAACTCCTCTGCATCTTCATTGTTTTTCTCTGTCCAATTCCATTCTTTTCCTTCGTCAAAGATAACATCGCGACTTACTACGATGCGCCTGCTTGAAGTGTCGAGTAAGCGATAAGATTTTGAACCTGGCTGTGTTCCTAAATGAACCAGAGCTCTGGATCTATCGTCGAGTTTCCTTCGTCCAGGTGTCTCCGTCCTTGCGTAGCACAAACCCGAAGACTTTCAAGTGAGACAGGTTTGGCTTACGGTTCCTAAAAGCTTCGTATGGTGTCTTCCCTTCGAGTGTCCTTGTTGCAACCCTATTGATTAGGTATGTGGCGTGTCGTACGGCTTCCCCCCCCCCAGAGATAATGTGGCATGTTCATGTGCTTTAGAATACTCCTTGTCATCTCAAGAAGTGTTCTATTTCGTCGCTCTACTACTCCGTTCTGCTGCGGTGAATACGGTGCGGTGAGGTGTCGTTTGATGCCATGTTTCTCACAGTAGGACTGAAACTCTTGAGAAGTAAACTCGCCTCCTCTGTCTGTTCGCAATGTTTTCACTTTTGCTTGTGTTTCTTGCTCCACAAGAGTTTTAAAACTCTTAAATTTTTCAAAAGCTTCACTTTTCTCTGCAAGTAAAATTGTCCACATGTATCGTGAGTGATTATCAATAAGAACGTAGACATATCTCTTATGTGCAGGGGTTGTTGGCGTAATTGGTCCACAGAGGTCAGCGTGCACGAGTTCAAGAAGTTCTGTCGCACGATACGAAGTTGACTGAGGGAAGGGTTTCCTTGTTTGTTTTCCTCACAGGATATGACGCAGGTATCTGTTTCATGATCGATCTTTGGTAGTCCCTCAACAAGGTTCTTTCTCTCCATTACTCTCATAGTTTCCTTGTTAGCATGGCCAAGACGTGCGTGCCACAATTCAAACTCACTGCAATTTTTTACTTGCAAACACTGAACCTGCTCAACTTGTAGTTTCACTTTGTACAAGTGATTCCTTGACCTAGTTGTCTTTATCATCATCCTTCTGTGTCGGTCAAGGAGACTGAGCTCATCGTCCTTCATGCGTACCTCACAACCTCCTTCCGTAGCTTGGCCTAGGCTGACAATGTTGCTACGTAGGTTTGGTATATAGTATACATTCTTCAAGATCTTCTTTTCTCCTCCGTTAACTATAAACCAAACAGAGCCTCTTCCTACTATATCGATCCGAGAGTCGTCTCCAAATCGCACTTTTCCAGTGATAGTGTCGTCGAGTTCGTAAAAGAATAATCGGTTCCCACTCATATGGTTGCTGGCTCCATTATCAAGATACCAAACCTCACTTGTATCTAACTCAGCTTCAAATTTGCTTGGATTTACCTTTTTCTCGTTAAGGTAAACCACTTCATTCATCATCAATGTGTCAGCTTCGTGAGTGTCGTCGTTCTTTGGTTCAGTGGTTGTGGTCTCATGAAGTTTCAGCAGTTTTTCTGGACAATCCGTGGCGTAGTGTCCAAGTTTATCACACCTGAAGCAAGTAATATGTGAAGCATCTCCGCCACGACCTTGTCGATATGCATCTCTTTTCTGCTGAAACGTATTTGATCGACCACGGCCTCGTCCACGCCAGTTCGATCTGCCACCTCGTCCTCGTCCTCTGTTTCCATAACTATCCTGATTTGAGTCGGAATTTGCGTACATTAGCTTTCCAGTTTCCTCACTCTCTTCTTCCTCTTCGTCAATCCTATCTTCATATGTCTTCATCCTCCCCACAATATCCTCAAACTTTGTTGTATTCAAATCAAGGAATTGCTCAATAGAAGCAACAATTTGTATGTACTTCTTTCTTGGTAATCCTTTCAAGAATTTCTTGACAAGCTTGGATTCTTCAATTATCTCTCCAAGGGAGGCAGCTTTAGAAGATATTTCAGCTCTCTTGCCAGAGAACATATCAATTGTATTGCCATCTTTCATCTTGAGACGGTCGAACTCAACCATTAATGTCTGCAATCTCGCTTCACGGACTCTTTCAGCTCCTACATAACGTGCTTTAATGGCTTCCCAAACTAACTTTGCTGTGTCTAGGTCTCCAATTTGCAAAGCTAGCGCCTCTGGTATCGATTGAACTAGAAGAGCAATAGCCAAATTGTTTTTATCTTCAGATTTGCTCCCCGGATCAATTGTTTCCCAAACCTTATTTATCCTGAGTGCTATCTTCATCTTCAAGGCCCATATCGTGTAGTTTGTAGGGTTGAGCATCGGATACTTGATAGTTGTGGATCCAGTTTCTTTGTTGCTTGGTTCGGTTACTTCTTTGACGTTTCCCATGTTTCTTTGCTCGGAATCTTGATTTGCTCTGATACCAAATATAGAATCACAAGAGATGTATAATAAGAAGTCCTTCTCTTATTCAAATAATCAAAAGCTTGACTACAACTCAATCAAAGCTCTTTAAATCACAATCACAAGTTATGTTCTGTCCATCGACATAACCATATATATATATATATATATATCTCATTAATGTCCTAAACACTTCGACACAAGGACTTTCCTTATTTCATAAAACCAAACACTAATAGGAAAGTGGATAACTTAAGAGCTAAGTTATTCAAGCTTATCAACAAAGCCCACCGTACTGCACAGATTACAATACAAGAAAGATTGATCTAAGGTGATTAACAGAATTTTTACATTCATAAATCTAGCGAGTGGGCACATTTACGAACTATAAAATACTGATATATTGATTTAACGTGCCACAGTTAAAGATAAAAAAGTATCAATACATCACTCATCAAAGATCATCACAGAGATAAATATATATCAATCTTCGTCTTAAGAATGACAGCGTAAGTATATGTTTTGACATCGTAAGTCCCATTTTTTTTTTTTAACACTAAAAGATTCATTCATTACTACACATACTAGTACACAAGATGGGATACAAAGCTAACGAGTCATGAAGACTCTTAGAGACATAGCTGGCAGGAAACAACCTTCCTCCAGAAGCAAAGGCCGGCAGACATATGAGAATCTCCGGAAGCAGAGACAGAGAAGTTTACAAAGGTTTTAAGTACAGACAAACAAGCTTTCTAGATCAAAATAAATAAATACCCATGACAGATGAAACCACCGAAGGAGGAAGGAGAGAATAAGCGCACATCATATAATCGAACTTTATTTGGGAAGCATATGCACCTCATTATAATGCTAGTAAAGTTCAACTAGCCACGAGGACGAAACGCAGACAGCAAACCCAAGGAGATGAAGAACACACTTTTTAACTATCAATCTCCCACGACATGATGCATAAAGAGCCAAATCCCCAATTCCTTGAACCAATCAGGAGAACCCTTGCATGAAGCTGAAAATAACGAAAACAAACCAGGCTCAATCCCAACGCAGACGAAGACAAGGAATAGCACACCCTCCAATCTCGGCAGAACCACCACAAGAGGTAACATCGAACATGCAACCAGGTTTGAAAAGAGAAACCATCGATGTAAATAACACCGATTGAAACTCAAGGGAAAGAAACCACGCCGAATAAGGAGGATATGAGACGGACAAACCGCCGATTGAACCTCGAGCGACGAATCTCACCCTCTCAAAACGAGAACTGGTGATCTAGATCTAGAAAGCTATATGAGAATCTCAAAACCCGAGCAAAAGACATGACATCGTAAGTCCCATTATTGCATATTTTTTCAAAGAGTAGCTACAACATACATCAGTGATGTTAATAATGAGCTGTCATAAAAATGTTGAGATATATTATGAAAATATTAAGCATTTATTATCTTATCATATATAGATAGTTCTGTTTTTTTTCGATAGTTCTATTCATTCGTCGTATGGCGTAACATCCAAGCCGGAAGAAGAGAGTTTGGTTCCGTCAACGACGATGCACCACCGTTCTCTCCCCCAACTCTTCCAACAAAGCTATCTCTGCCAATTTAAAGATTTAATTAAACATAATCATTCACGGCCAGATATGTACATTACACAATTGATCAATTTCTAAATCAAATTTGTAAGTATTCTTGACAGAGAGAGGAGACCTGGAGGAGGTTAAACAGTATTGTGGCTGAAGGATTGAAGACTTGTTGGAGCATTGGATTAATTGTCCTTCTTGATGATCCGTTTTCTTCTCCCTCTCCTTGATCTTATCACATCATAAGTTTGTCGTTCTTAGTATATACTACATGAGATGCATGTATTGTATGTTCTTTTTAAAGTTAACTATATTTATATAATTCTTTGAAAAGTTTACTCTATATATATATATATATGTATATCAATTTTGCAATTATAAAACTTGTACATAATTCTATAGTAAGTTGATTTAATTACAGAAACATATCTTTTCATATTCTAAATAATATATTGTTGAAGTAATATTTTAATTTAAAATTTGGTGAGATGAAATACTTAGGCAATTATCTCATTCACAACTCTTTCAATTCTACTTTAACTCAAAACAAAACCATGTAATTCAAAAATAAAGTTGTACTGACCTTTTTGAGGAGCGTATTATTGTGATCTTGCAAGGCCTTACCCTGACACATTTTAAATTTAAGTAAAGTTATATATACAAAAATTAATTGTTCTGATGATCTAATTAATTGCGTCACTTT
>OVBX01007847.1:0-10458 GCA_900406325.1 Erucastrum elatum
TAAGTTGTACTCACTAATCTTTTCTTTTTCATAATTTTATATATATCATAAAAAAGACCCGTCCAGTTGGGCGGGTTAAGATCTAGTTTTATATTTAAAAGATTGAAACAGCATATAAGAAACTAGCAAATATATATAAGAAAATACTCAGTTATTTCACCTAAAAATAAAATAATACTCCGTTAGAAAAGACAGCGGTGTTGGGTCGGACCTCAGGCGATTAGATACGAAGCTGTTGGGTATTGGCCCTTTGTTGTCAAGATTTCAAAACAAGAATCATGAAGTCCTATGACTATATAATATACACATCAATCAACTGCTTTATAAGATCTCTCTGCTCCTTTAGTCCTAGTCTAGTGGCCACCAATAACTCGATCACGTATTAATTTTAAAAATATCTCTTTATTCCTTTGGAACGAATATGTACAATATGGTTTGATCATGGAATATAATATACATAGCATGAAATCAAAGACCGTGCTTAAACAAAAATGATTTACTTTTACGGTAATTATTTATCCTAACAACATGCCCTTGCAATTCCCATCATCATATGATACTTAGCTTTTGAAGAAAAACACAAGTCAACTTACTACTTCTCATGGAAAAGCCCAAACTTTCTTTATACTCTTTCTCACTAGTCATCCCATTTTTTCTATAATGTCAAAAAAGACCAACCCGCACCTAATATTTTCATTATAAATCAAACATATATTTATAAAATATTACGTCATGGGTACGTAGGTGGTGAACATTATTTATTGTTAAACCCGGGATAGAAAGTGAATAGTACTTTAGCCCGAACCTTGGAGACCAAACGGTTGGAAGTTTACTTGTGTCAGAGACGGGACGGCATACCGATGGCCACAGGCCACTTGTTGCCAGAGTTCACTCTCTACCAGAAGAGCACTAAGAGACGTTTCCGAGCTTCGTACACAGTTTCTTACCAACAAAGGCTGCGTATGAGTTAGACTTTGCTTCCAAAACGCGAACCAACTGTGAATATCTTGTCGCCTCATAATGTCGATCCATTCATAATGTCAATCCATCTAATAAATTCGATATTAAACAGAGAGACTGAAGTGAATAAATTACCTGTTTGGAAGTTTATCTACGTGTAAAGTTTAGGAGCTAGAAACAAGTGTTTCATTGGGCTTTGCTTATAGTAAAGTAACTTGGGTTAAATGGTAGCGTTATTTGTATAAAGCCCAATCGTACTGCGAGTAAAGGTCTGAGGGTCCGATCTTTTAGAGGCCTATCGCAGCCTATTTTGATCTTGGCCATTGTACTCTGTTATATGAAAAACATCATAATTTTATTGTGGAAATATAAAAACCAATCAACATAAATGGACAACACAAATATACTTTTGTCTTTTTTTTATTATTTTATTAATTGGTAGCACCGATTATCCAGAAAAGTTTCTATTTATAACGCATAGATTTGGTTTTCTTCAAACAAAACTATTTATCCTTTTATGGATAAGCCATTTAGACTTTTCCTTCGCATTTTGCGGAACTGGATAATCTAATTGAAGATATAATTACAAGAATACAGCTCAACCAAACCGAGAAAAACTGATATGAACCGAAGCTAAAAACAATTCCGGTTCGAACCCTAAATACCGGATCTGAATTAACAAGCAACGAGTGTGTTATTCTATTTCTAGTTTAATAACCGGTTAGGATTGAGTTATCATGGCTTGGTTCGGTTCGGTTGTGTTTAGCAAATCGAGAACCGAAACCGGTTAGGGAAGTGCAACGTGTGTGTGTGGAAGTGATGCGGCGACATATTTGAGAGAGACGCTTGAATCAGATTTAGCTCTTAGGGCGTAAAAAGGAAAGAAGACGAAGCCGTACAAAGAGGGCTTTTCTACCATCTCCGTACTATTTGAATATCCCTCTCTGTCTCGAAGGTTAGTATCAGAGCAATTATTGCTGTTCTGTGTTTGGTTTGCTTCCAAAAAAAAAGTCAAAAACCCTAGCTTTTTCGTTGACTTTCTATTTTTGGGGGATTTACAGATGGAGAAGTACGACCGTGTGGTGAAGAAGAAGGAGGAGAGGACGATTGATGCGAACGAGATTCGTATCACTAGCATGGGCAGGGCACGGAACTACATCACCTATGCCATGACTCTTCTCCAAGTATTGTCTTTTACTCTTTGACCTTGTTATGATGTGTTTGATGAGAGAACGAAGTTTCGGTCTAGGGTTTATGAACAGTTTTGCAACTTAAACGTCGATGTTTTGAGTCCACTGTTAACTCTATATACTGTTTTAGATAAGCTCTTTAGAGTATAAGCAAGAGCTTACCTTCTGATAAGCTCTTTATAGTATAGGCTAGAGCGTACCTTCTTAGAGCACTTTACAGTATACTACTCAACGTATCATTATCAATTAGGAATTTTATTAAGACGCGCTGACTCACGGCTTCTTATAATGTGGCTGATAGATTTTAAGTGTGGTTGAGTAATTTAAAATGTTATATGTTGTCTGGTTAGTTAGAGAGATGATTCTGAGTTTTTTTTTCTTGGGGATTAGTTGAACAGTTTTATATAGATTTTTTTTTTCTGTATATATAGGAAAAGGGTTCGACTGAAGTTGTGTTTAAGGCAATGGGAAGAGCTATTAACAAGACTGTGAACATTGCGGAGCTGGTTAAGGTAATTTTGAAGTGTTTGTCATGTCTAGTTCACAACACGTTGTTCAGATGATGGGTTATCTGAAAAGTTTTTTTTAATAAAAAAACTATGTAACGCAGAGAAGGATCCCTGGTCTTCATCAGAATACATCTATTGGATCCACTGATATAACAGACACATGGGAACCAAAAGAGGAAGGCCTTCTACCGTAAGAAGCCACAGGACTCTGGGAGCTAATTTCGAACTTGTATTTTTTGTTCTGCTTGATTTGTTACCATAACAAATTGTTTCTCACTTTTTCCTGTTATTGTCTTGAAGTATTGAGACCACAAGGCATGTGTCAATGATAACCATTATCCTATCCACGAAAGAGCTTAACACATCCTCTGTTGGGTGAGTTTCTTGTTTTGATCTTTTTGATTTGTGTTTTTTTTGGAGGACCTTGTCCATAATTAGTTACATGTGTTCTTGGCAGAGATTGTCTCTGTCTGACATATATATTGCATATTCGTTTTGACTGGCTTCTTTAGTGAGTCCTAATTTTGTAAGCGGCTTAGTAACTTCTCAAGACTAATATTTTTTATTAAATGATGTTGCAGATATCAGTGCCCGATTCCTATTGAGATGGTGAAGCCATTAGGCGATATCGACTACGAAGGAGGAGGTATGTTTTCGGTCACTCTTAGTGATCCTTTCAATTCCCCTAGCTCATCCGTCTTAGAAGTTTTCTTTTTTTCATATTTCCCGCAGAGGGCTCACCTGGTGGCAGAGGTAGGGGAAGGGGAAGAGGAAGAGGAAGGGGACGAGGTGGCAGAGGTAAAAATGCCTTAGGAGAATTCTGTAAATCGCCACACTACTGATTACTCAATGTTGATATTTTAAACATATGATTCATGGATTTTTTTGTAACGCATTGTTAATTTGTTTCTTTTTTTGGGCAGGAAATGCATATGTAAACGTTGAGTATGAAGATGAAGGTTGGGAACGTGACCAGTTCGATGGTAGAGGAAGAGGGCGTGGCAGAGGACGCAGCAGTCGTGGTCGAGGAAGAGGAGGATACAGTGGTCCTCAAAATGAGTATGATGCACCAGAAGATAGAGGTTACGGTTATGATGCTCCTCATGAACACCGTGGATATGATGATCATGGTGGTTATGATGGTCCTCGTCAAGGTCGTGGTGGTTACAATGGTCGTCGTGGCCGCGGCGGTTATGATGGTCCTCGTCAAGGCCGTGGTGGATATGATGATCATGGTGGTTATGATGGTCCTCGTCAGGGACGCGCCCGTGGTGGATATGATGATCGTGGTGGTTATGATGGTCCTCGTCAGGGACGCGGTGCTTACAATGGTCGTCAGGGCCGTGGTGGTTATGATGGTCCTCATCAGGGCCGTGGTGGTTATGATGGTCCTCATCAGGGCAGAGGTGGTTATGATGGTCCTCAGGGTAGTGGTGGTTACGATGCTCCTCCTCGGGGCCGTGGTAACAATAGTCATAACACTCTGTTTTTATTTTTAACTTCGCTTTTACATCGTATTTCGATGAATGAGTTTTGAATTGGTTTAATACAGGGCGTGGAGGTGGAAGGGGAGGTCGTGGAAGGGGACGAGGTGGTCGTGGTGCTGGTGGTGGATTCAACAACAGATCAGATGGACCAACAAACCAGACAGACGCTTGAGACATGAGTGAGGTTTCTGTTACACAAACATAAAAAGAAAAAAAGCCAAGTCGTTGGATGTTTTTTCTTCTATGTCCTTGCTCTCTCTCTCTATATACTGTATGTTTGTTTATGTCCATCAAGACGACTTGCTTGCCATAAGTGTATCTTTCCTTTATCAATTGATTCGGACTTTTTTTTTAGTTTTTAGTTTGTGGCTGTTTTTCTTTAGAGTCGCTTTAGAGGACTAGTGAGGCATTTTTGTATAACCTCTCCCGTTTTACTGTTTTGTAGTAGTGTGTGTGAGACTTAACTTTTGATAAAAGTTAAACATTTTTGGTCTTTGCTTATCACTTTTAAGTGATGGCACAGTTTATTCTTTTTAATACTAAGCACTTATTCTTCTATTTTGGAATATTATATGAGTTAAAAAAAGTGAGGAGATATGTCAGTATGTAACAAATTGAGAGCAATGTTTTTCAAAACCAGAGATGCAGAAGCAGTTCATTTCTAGAAAGACTTGCTTCTATGCATTTTGTGATGCATAACCACTGATTAACACTCGAAAGCAACTCAGTTTTGGAAATGACTTGGCTTCGAGTTTGTTTTTTTTGTTGGGTCTTATCTTGATATACTGGGTCTCTGATAGAGAAGAATATTCTGAGTACCTGGCCCATAGCGATATACCATGGAGCAAAACGTCACCGTAACAAAATGAATGCGCCGTTGCCGGGGATCGAACCCGGGTCACCCGCGTGACAGGCGGGAATACTTACCACTATACTACAACGACCGGGTTGTTCTATCATGAATAAAGAACCTCAATAAAATCAAAACGTTTTAACTAATTATGAAGCAAAGCCCTACTCTCTCTTCATTCTGTCTTTTGGTGAATCCAATTTTTTTTTTCTTGAGATTTGTGGAGAATGACTCAAGACATGGAGATGCAAGACAAAAAAACCTCCAGCTCAATCCGCGGTGTCTCTACTACTACAAAGTACCTACTACCTAGACGTTGGAGAAGGCTCTTAGGCCGTACTTCGAGCTAAGTCCTGAGTCCCTGACCAAGTTTCAAAATGTGATAACCAGGATAACTGATAGTTTACAGAACATTGTACAAAACCTTTATAGAATCTAAATGGGCCTTACCTTACGAAAGATAAGACCCATTAGTTACCTACTCTACGATCGGCAAAGTCAAGTCCGATAGTTTCCGCCGTCGTAAGGTCACAAACTCAAAAACCGATTTGTGTTTAAACCATCACAGAATAATGGAGATTCAGAAGACTGAGGTAACGAAGAATCCAGAAACCGAGGAGGATACAATCGAATCAACCAAACAAAATCAACCCTGGGAGGAAGTAGAACATTGCGACGAGCAGCAGAAGCAAGCGCAAGAAGAAGAAGAAGAAGAAGAAGAAGAAGAAGAAGAAGACGAATTGAGAAGCCTGCTGCTTTCAGATATAGGAGACCTCCCTCTCTCTCCACCTTCAGCTACACAAGTCAACTTCGTTTCTTACTTCATCACAGGTTCTTCTCACATTCATTTCATTCAGCCTTAACTCTTACTTTCTCTCCTTTTGATAGTGTGAGTAAAACCCTTTGAGTGGTGGTTGCAGATTTCACGAAACCTGGTCATGATCAGTATATCTACCGTCACGCTAATGGGTATGTCGAAAGTCTCTTCCTTTATGGATTCTGAATCTCTTTTTATGTAAATTGGGTTTCTTATTACTTGTGCGTTGTTGTTAGTTTGTGTGTGATTGGATTAGCTCCTACCCATATAGTTTTCAAGGACCAAGGTGGGATCACTAACATCGATTTCAATGTCGGCAAGTCTGATCGTAGCGTCTTGAAAGTCTCCGGCAAGCGTAAAAAGGTTTGTCTTTGCCTCGCTCTTTAAGAGTTTATAGCTTAAGCTAGAGTGTTGCTCAGATGGTATTGTTCGGCAGAATGCTATGCGCTCTGAGTCGAATACAGCATTGTGCAAAGTTTCCACTGCTAATGATTCTTACATTGTCAGGTGCAATGCTTCTTCCTTTGTCTTTATATCCCTTCTCTCATATGTTAAACTAACTGGAGTTTTTTTTTTTTTTTTTTTTTTTNAGGTGTTGCGTTAAAGGTTCTCTCTTGGAGGTGAATGAGAGGTTAATCAACCAACCACAGCTTCTCAATTCATCGGTAAGAGATTAATATTTTGAGTTATCATACTTTTTTATGCCATGAAGCTCTTATCAATGTTAAGTTTTTGCTTAATGCTTATGGTATCAACCGCCAGGCGCCAGAGAATAATAACTCAAATGATACTTTTTTTTTTCTTTTATATACGAGTGATGATGTGTTCTGTATTTTGATTACAAAAATCTGAGTGATGATGTGTTCTGTATTTTGATTACAAAAATCTGATTCTTAGGCTGATCGGGAAGGATATATTGCGATAATCATGCCAACGAGACCTGCTGACTGGACCAAAAACAAGGAATCTCTGATAACCTTGGAGGAATATAAAGAAAAGAAAGAAGTGTCTCTATGATACCGTGTAGTGAAACCACCGTTCATTTCTTTGGTTGCTATGAAGCTAATGGGTGATTAGGCTAAAGTCTGGTTTGGTAAAGAAAAACTTGGTTTATCTTCATAATAAAGCTGTTGTGTTGTGTTTTAAGAACGGACTAGATTCTGACCTATCTTTAAAGGATGGGTATTTTTTGTGTTGTTTTTTTCAATAAAAAATCGATAATTCTTCATTTTAATTATATAAATTGTGATATGATCAAGTTTCAATTATGCGAGTTTGTTATAGTGTGTACAATATGAAGAAATTTAAAATGTGTCACATAACCGTTTTATGTTTGTAAATAAGTTTGACACTTGATCATGTTAAAGTTTATATAATCATGCCTACAACAAACTTACTATTCAGCCAAAAAAATGCCTACAACAAACCTACTATTCAGCCAAAAAAACCCGAAAGACTCATCAATTAAAACCATAAAGTCGGCATCATCATTTTAGTAAATTGGTGTACGAAAACAAGTTCATCTAAATGTTGAAATATGCTCACAAAACTGAAGGACAGTAATATCATTAATGAAATTTTTAGTTAGTCATATTATTAAGAACATTTTTGGAAAATTTTAACATTTCATTAAGGGAAAATTTTAAAAAGTGCAGGTACTATTTTTATCATTTTATCTACAACTAGATCATAAGTCTTTTGTTTTGCTTGAAAAGTGAAGATATATGAATTATTGATTATTTTTATAAATTAAATAGAAGTCATATGATTTAATTATATATAATAAAAAAATTTAGAGTGTGTGCAGTGTGATTTTTTTTATTTTACAATGTCCTACACAACCGTTTTATGTTTCTAAATAAGTTAAACAATGGTTGTATCGGAAATTTGTACTTGAGTAAGATTTTATATTTAACAATTATATTTTCCATAAAATATTTCAAAATATATAAAGTGGCACAATTTTTTTTTAGTTTTGTGATAAAGACGTAAAATCATTTAGTTACAAAATCAATATGTAATATTAACTTTTTAAATTATTACAGATTTTAATTTATTGTTATTTTCAAAAATATTTAAGGATTATGAAATATATTATATATAAATAGAACTCATTTAAATATAATATAGACCTAAAAACCAAAAGACAATAATGTCATTAATAAATTTTTGTAGTTGTCATATCATTAATGGTATTTTTTGAAAATTTTAACATTTCATTAATCTGTTAAAAACTTGAATGACATGTTTATCTTCCTTTAATCAATACATTATTTAACTAAAACAGTTGAATTAAATACACAAACACAACTCATTAAATATTAACTCTTTTTTCGTTAAAAACCTCAAAGCACCCTTTTTTAAATATCTGTTCTGATAGTCCCAGGGATGCTCTCGCCGTGATAAAGGTTTAAAAGACAAGTTAACCATGAAATTTGAAAGTTTTGGACCTAAATGTGGTCATATAGTCATTCGAATATTCCTTAAAGCCACATGGACGGTAATGTTTACTTGTACTTTGGGACCATCTCTTCTTGATTTTGGCCTATATGAAAAATATCTTCTTTGGTTAACTTACGTCCAAAATGTAAATAACCCCAGAAACAAAAAAGGCTGATACGTCGTTATATAACTACGTCACTCCACTGAACCAAGTCAGGTCACCTTTTATGAGTCTCATACCTTTTTGGTCAATTTAAGGGATTTATAGAGTCATATAATCGATTGAAGTAAAACGTGCTATTGACCCACGAGAAGTATCGCATCTTCCCAGATGTTTCTCAAACTATGACATCATTCTATATGTTCATGAAATAAAAGTTTAAATCGAGTTTTTTTATGAAACTTTAGAAAACCTCTTACATCTCTCTAACATATAAGTTAAAGAGCCTTAACCCTATAAAAACAAATTTATATGGTTAAACCTATAAACCAAAATTTTTTTAGTTAATTAAACCCGATTAAAATTTGATTTAGATCCGATTGCAGTAATTAAATAAAAAAAGAAAGATAAAAACTCGATTTGGATCTGGTTTAATTACTGTAATTAGATCTAAATCAGGTTTTAATCGGGTTTAATTAACTAAAATAGTTTTGGTCTATAGGTTTGACCAGATAAGTTTGATTTTATGGGGTTAAGGATCTTTAACTTATATGTCGGGGAGATATAAGATGTTTTATAAATTTCTATAGGGAAATATATTTCAAACTTTTATCTCGTAGATATCTTATTATATAAAGCTTAGTTTTCAAAGTTACTAATTAACATGATCGCGACACATGGCAGTTATATATTTTAGATTGCGACATGTGTTAAAATCCGAAGGCAAATTAATTAAAAAGATTTTTAAAAATAGTAATTATCCTTTTTTTACAAAACCTATATACCAAAATAAATTTGTGTAATACTTAACATTGATTTTGTCTATTTTCCTACTTTCATAATAAAGAAAATATAATCTTTTTAAAAAAATATCGTAATACTTTTTTAAAATAGTAACTTTCATTTTATACAAATCCTATATCTTTTTTTTTACAAAACCTATATACCAAAATAAATTCGTGTAATATTTAACATTAATTTTGCATATTTTCCTACTTTCATAATAAAGAAAAGATAATCTTTTTTTTTTTTTAAAATCCTAAATATTTTTTTTAAAATAGTAACTTTCATTTTATACAAATCATATATACTAAATTTAATTAATACAATATGTAACACTAATTTTCCTATTTTTATTCTTTCATAATAAAGAAGATATAATCTTATTAAAAATTCGTAATTATCCTTTAAAAATATAAACAAAAAAATGTCAAAGACTGTTTAATGTTAATTTTCCTTTATAAACCTAAAAAAATTCACATGATAAAACAATTTATTAAAAAGGTAATAGTAATTTTAGTTTTAACATAACCTATACCAAAACCAATTTCTAAAACTAATTTATTTTTTAATTTATTTAAAATTAACCGAAAAGGCAACTTAAACAAAAAATGTCAAAGATTGTTTAATGTTAATTTTACTTTTTAAAGTTATAATTAAAAAAATATATAACCCAAGAGGAACTATGATTATTCACACCTCTATATATATATAGAAGTAATCTCTCTCATATTTGATCACCAAACATAATTATTGGTTCTTTTGCCGCATCTTCTTTTCTTCGTAGAAGTAATTTTGGTTTGTTTTGTTCATATTATCATGCTGGCTACATTAATTACATAGACCAAATGTTATTGACACGTTAATTAGTTGTACTCCTTCCTTACTGTCTAATACATAATGATAATAATGATCATTACTTTTCGTTTCATAATATTGCTATTATGATTGCTTATATGCGTTTGTTCTAATTATAATTTTCTAACTAAAATTGTAATTTATTTTGTTACTATATCAAGAAACGATGACTTCAGCAAATTATTTAATACTAGATCAGTTAAACAAAAAAATGTCCTTACCGTCGTACCGTAGTTCGTCTTATTAGAAAGTGAGAAGCAAGAAATTTAAATAAGAACAATGAGCTTATATGAATAATTTTCTCTTACTCGATGAGAAGGTAAATATTTTTTATTTTTTTTAAAAAAAAATCTTACATAGTTTTATTATTAAATATATATTTTTTTTATTATATAGAAAAATATT
>OVBX01007849.1:0-10457 GCA_900406325.1 Erucastrum elatum
AAGCAATGAGCATCATCGCAGGCTCCTACGAGAGATTCATATGGGGCTTCAAGCTCAAACCCACAAAGCACGACTCCGAAACCCAAACCCTAACCCTCTCCCCTCTCTTCTCCTACCCTTCCCACATCTCCTCCATCACCACCGTCGCCTGCTCCGGCCCTGCCGCAGCTTCCGGCGGCTCCGACGACACAATCCACCTCTACGACCTCCCTTCCGCCTCCTCCCTCGGCTCCCTCCTCGACCACAACCACGCCGCCTCCATCACCGCCCTCTCCTTCTACACTCCCTCCTCCCTCTCCTTCCCTCGCAACCTCGTCTCCGCCGCCGCCGACGGCTCCGTCGCCATCTTCGACACCGACCCTTTCGTCCTCCTCAAGTCCTTTCGTCCCCACAAGAAGGCCGTCAACGATCTGTCGATTCATCCTTCCGGGAAGCTCGCTCTGGCGGTGTACCGTGACGAGTGCTTTGCGATGTTGAATCTTGTGAGAGGGAAGAGGAGTTTTTGCTGTAGGTTGGGGCATGAGGCGAGTCTTGTCAAGTTTGATCCGAGTGGGGAGAGGTTTTTCATGGTGGTGGGTGGTAGTAAAGTTGGGGTTCATCAGAGTGAGGATGCTAAGCTTCTTCTCGAGCTTGATAATGGTAGCCGCAAGCGTATACTCTGTGCTTCTCCTGGTGATGTAAGTTGTTTATTCTCTCTTTTTTTTTGAATAACTTTATTCTCTCTTTACTTGTCTCTGTTTTAACTTGTGTCTGAGAATTTGTATTATGTCTAAAGGAAGTAACTTTGAGATTCTTGTCTGAAAAAGATCTTATTTATCTCTCTGTCTGTATATTTACTTGTCTTCTTCAATTTGTGTCTGAGAATCAGTTGTATATGTTTAAAGTAAGTAACTTTGAGATTGTTAGCAGCAAAAAATCTCATTTTTGTGTGTCTTTGATGCTACATGGAGATGGTTTTAGAGCTGCTGTTTGGTTCTTTATCTCTCTGTCTGTATATTCACTTGTCTTCTTGTACTACTTATGTCTGAGAATCAGTTGTATATGTCTAAAGTAAGTAACTTTGAGAATCTTGTCTGAAAAAANAAAAAAGATCTCATTTTGTGTGGTTTTGAGGCTATATCAAAATTGTTTAAGAGCTTCTTATGTTGCCAAAAATGTAAATTGCAGAAAGATCCCCACCTTCTTGAAGCCATTGAAATAATTTGATTTAAGAGTATTCACTCCTAGACTCTGATTTACGTGATGATTGATATACTAATTGTTTGCTTAATCTGCTCCAGAGTGCAACTTTAGTTTTAGTTTTTATGTTGCTGTGTAATTTAGAATTTAGGAAGAGTCCTTCTTGGATATGTAGAGTTCTCCTGGCAATGGTTTTTGTTTACCTTAAGCTAAAATGTTTTGCTTAATTTGCAACAGAGTGGGACTCTGTTTACAGCTGGTGAGGATAGGGCAATAACAGCGTGGGACACAAATAGAGGGAAGCTTGCTTATTCCATACAAGATGCTCACCCAGCTCGTATCAAGGGTGTTGTGACGCTTACAAGAAATGAGAGCGAAGGCGCATCAGAAGATCCCTACTTGGTTGCTTCTGCATCTTCTGACGGGATCATACGTGTCTGGGACATGCGAATGGCGGCTAAAGAGAATGCAAAACCGTTAGCCGAGACAAATACTAAATCAAGGCTTACGTGTCTTGCCGGATCAGCTCTTAAATGTGAGTCTAATACACGTTGCTATTGATACATACAAATAAACTTGTAACGTGTGATTCTGAAATCTTTCTCTGTTTTATTCAGCTATGAGACGGCCACAGATTGGAAATCAAAAAGCTCAGAAGCTAGAAGAAGAAGGGCTGAGCTCAGCATGAGAGCTGACAGTTTTCTGATATAAGTTTTGGTTAGAATCTTTTTTAAAATATGATTTCACGTATGTTATTGTCGAATTACAATTAAACAACTTTGTTAAACTCTCTATTTGTGAAAGAATACTGTTTTTACTACATAGCTTCGTTATTGTGAATCTTTTAACTCCTAACTTGGCTTGTTGTGCCTTATTCAGCAATCACTAGTTTGTTCAAACTTCATTGAACCAAAAAGTTGTATAGTAAAAGCTTATTCATTTTAATGGTCCAATAAACACATGCCTATGGTAACAAAAAAAGTGGAAGAATACTGAGTAGTGTTGTTTGGGATTCTGCCTTGTTTTAACTGGGAAAGAGCATAATCCCCGGTACGGATGAGATCAGTAATGTTGTGTCTAGAAACTTCCTCGGAGCCAGAGAGCAAGATGGTCTCGAAACCTGCTTGAAACGTAACTACTAACTAAGCTGGAGTCGGGTGAGTTAATGCTCCTGAGTAATTGGCGGTACAGGGAAAGAACTTTTCCCTCTGTTCTTTGCAGCTTCTTCTGGCGTTAACTTAAACACAAGAGGGGGAAATATGTTCATTGGATATTTTTGCCGAACACCTGTTGCTAAAGAAACACCAAAATGAACAATAATCACTGTATTTTGATAAATTTTAATGTAACTTGTAATATTTGTAGCTATTTTTGTTGTATTCTTTTAAAATAACATATTCATTTTCTATTTGAAAAACTAAACAATATCTAAAATCAAAATCTAAAAACAAAAATCAAAAACAGAAAATTAATATCAAAACATGAAAATCCAAAAACCAAAAATTAAGAAAATCTAAAAACCAAAAACCAGAAACTAAAACTAAGAACTAGTTAAACAATCATCACTTTAATAAGTTTTAAGGATATAATATCGGCAACTAGTCAAGTATCAGGGTTCAGATGGGGTTTCTCCGTTAAGGTTTATGGTACATATCGGATTTTTTAATTAAATTAATATTTTAAAAATAATATAAAACATAAACTTGTATTATACTCATTTTTTGCCAAAAAAAGAAAAATTATTCTTTTTATCAAAATGTAAAATATTTTTTTTCACAAAAATACAAAATTCCATTACTTCGTCCAATAAATTGTGTGTTTTCACCAAAACACAAAATCTTGTTTTCACATTAAATACCAAAAAAATCATCTTCCTCAAACATTAAAATTTTCTTTCCCTCCGAGAATGGAAATTTTAGTTTCTTGTGAAAATGCATAACCATTTTTTTCCGCCAAAAATGTAACTCTCGTTTTTCACAAAAATAAAAACATTCTTCATTAATATCGCAATAAGAAAATTCTGCGAAATCGTAAAAACTAAAAAGTTATGATTTTTCCACAAAAAAGAAGTAAAGTCATGTTTTGCCTTAAAACCTCTCTCCCTACCCTTGGGAAAAAATCATCGAATTTCTCTAATGCAATATTTTGTTTTCCACCAACAACACATAGTTTCACTTCCTTGTCAAGAAGATAAAAAATCAGCTAAAAACGTGAAAATCTCTTGCAGTCAAAACATAAGAACTCATTTTCCCCAAAGCGTAAAATTAATTTTTTTCATTAAGAAACTAAATTTGAGGTAAAACGTTTTTTTTTCAAATGGTATAGTATTTTTGATTAATGTAATTTTGAAAAGTAGTATCCAAAATTAATTAGCAATTTTTAATTGTCAAATTCACTGTGGGAATACTTTGATAATTGTGGTCATCATGTTAAAAAAACAGACAACTCTGATGGGTTAGATACACCAAAGACTGAAGCTGGTCAGGTTTTAAATTAAGAGCTGGTTTAGGAAAGCGATCGGAACAGCGAGAGTAAACTCATCAATTTCGTATTCAGTTAGGGTTTTACAATCTCTCCTCTCGTAATCTCTCTCTCTCGGTGATTGTTGATTTGACCGTACAATTAGGGTTTTGCGTCTCCTTATGTGACATGAAAGGTCACAGAACTTATTCATCGTTATTTTTTTTCTAAATTATGTTTTTCCTTTTTAGTCTTGGCATTGTCTTTTTCCTCTTCCTAATTAGTTTTAACTTTTCTTCTTTTTGAATTTTTATATATTGTAGTTTTGCGTCAGTTTGAGAACAATCAATAATAATAATCATATTCTTCAACCTAAATCTCTCCAAATCTATATTGCATATCCTAAAGAACTTAGCATAACAAGTTTTGAGGTGATCTCTCTGTCCTTACGATCATCTGTGTATCCCCTTTATTCGAATCCACAAGTAGGATTTCTTGTTCGGGAATCTATCTTATCATATTTCCCGTTTCACACATGTCGTCAAATATTAGGGCAGAGAAGAAGCAATCACCATCGTCTCCGATTACGTCACTTCCCGAGGATGTCGTGGTTGACATCTTAGCACGCGTACCGAGAGGTGACTATCCAAGAGTCTCCCTCGTTTCAAAGCACTTCCACTCACTCATCGTTTCCTCGCGTGAGATATTATACGCAAGACGATCTTCCCTGGGTTGCGCTGAACACTGTCTCTATGTTTCAATCCTTAACGTTGACAACTACGATATCCGTTTGTATACTCGCATCGGCCACCGCTTGGTCCTCATCCCAGGGCTTCCTGCTTTGCCTCGCCGTGGAAGCTTTGTGGCAGTAGGTTCGAGGATATACGTGTTTGGTGGGTTAAACAAAGGGGAGTGGAAGAGTACATCGAGTGCTTTCAGCATCGACTGTAGATTTCATACTGTTCAACCCCTCCTAAGCATGCCTTTCCCCATGTCTGATACAGTCGCCGCCTATATGGATGGGAGAATCTATGTTATTGGAGATGATGACTCCTCCTCAGAGAACTCAAAGGTGGTGGTGGTGTTCAATACCGAAACACAGACGTGGGAGCCTGAGATGATGACAAAGTCAAAGGCAGGGTTAAAGATTGGTGACTTCTGGATATTTGGTTGCGCGGTGGTGATGGGTGGTGAGGTTTACATGAGGGATTTTGAAAAGAGCTTTGTTTACGAGCCAAAGGAAAGCAAATGGGAAAGAGACGAGGTGCTGGGTTCCAAGTACTGGCGGATGTCGTGTGTCGTTGATGATGTTTTGTACTGTCACGATAAGCGAAAGAACAAGTTGAGATGGTATGACCCGAAGCAGAGGTGTTGGGGAGTGGTGAAAGGCGTGGAAGCCTTGTTGGCTGAGATGCGCGTTTATGGGTATATACACTGTGTGTGTTATGGCGGGAAGCTGGTTCTGCTGCGTCCTAAAGGATGTATCAGTGTCATGCTGGAGATTTCTCTGGAAAGACGCAAAGGAGGTCAGGTGTGGGGTGAAGTTGATCAGTCGTGTGATCTTGATTTGACTCTTGATGATCATTGTACATTTAACACTGTGAAAGCTCTTGTTGTTGTGGTTTGATTCAGGAACACTCCTTTCTTCATCTAAGATTGTTATGAAATGAGGGCACTTGTTCTTGTTGTTGTTGCTATTGTTTGCGGTTTAAGTTTGTATGTTTTTGGTGCACATTTTTCCTGTATTTCTCAACAATCATGGTCCTCATTTCACAACAATTCCAATCAGGGAAATATGTTTACCTGAATCTAGAAGGGCGGGAGGTCTCTGATGAATTACAAGTGTTACAGCTGCGAAGTTTGATCTTCTTGTTTAGTGGTGTTGATAATGTTCACATTATGAAAGCTCTTGATGTTGTGGTTTGATTGAGGAACAATGTTGTGGTTTGATTGAGGAACACTCTCCTCCTTTCTTTTTAAACTTGTTGTTGTGATTTGGGGGTTTGAAGTGAGGGCATTTGTTTGAGAGTTGATGAGAGTCTATCTTGAGTTGAGATGTTTGTCTGTTGTGTTGTGTTGTGTGCAGTGGAAGATTACTCTTTAGGCGGAGAAAATGTAGTAAAGGTAATGATATTTGATCCAAAAAAGAGTTGCCGGGATTTTGTTCTATTTTTTTATTATATTATTTTTAGCATTTAATTTGAATATTAATATATATAATCTGATTATTAAAATGGTAGAATATGAATTTAAAACCTTTTTGTTAGTTTTTTGTTGCGGATTAAATTTTAATGTTTGAAATGATAAATTTAATGGTATGAGTTAGAAATTAACTAATCCTTCAATTTTTTTTGTAACATAACTAACCGTTAATTTTGATTAAACTTTTTTTTTGATCATTTATGATTTACGTTAAACATATTTTTGGTTTATTTAAAAATTAATTTTATCAAACTAACTAAATTTGTAGTATGCAAAGAACTGTTTAATATGGTTAAGCCGAATCTTACCGAATCGAAATGAAATAGACAATATAGTTTGGTTTTGGTAAATAACATACAAAACCGAATAGATGTATTTTATAAAAACCGTAAGATTTAGATATGATATGATTTATAACCGATTAAACCAAATAAACCGAATAAAATAGATCAAAAGTAAAAACATGTAAGTAAATATATATTTACAATGACACATAAACATTTATTTGTTATATAAGTTATTTTTCTAGTAGTATAGAATCTGTAATTTGACAAATATTTGAACTATAATTATAACAACTAGAGCTTTTCCCGGGCTACACCTGGGTTTATTTTCATAAATTTTAATTTATTTTAAAATATTATGTTATTATATTTAAATATATAGTATATTAGAAACAATGATAAATATAAATTACTAAAATAAAGTATACTTAATTAGATTGCAAAACGTAACAATGATAAAAATACATTATTTAAATATTATCACAGTAAAAAATAGGCTAAATTTTCAATCAATTAAATTTTTTATTTTCTAACTCTTTTGGTCACTATCCTTTTTTGGTTCGTATTGTATTATTAGTGGCTAAGAATTTAAGCTCTTACCAAGAAAACTAATCTTTTTAGAAATATACATGAAAAATTAAATGGGAGTTGTTGAGAAAAATACAATAGTTTTCGAAAGTGATTGGTATATACTCTGAATGCTTTCTACATTTTTTCCCACAACTACTTTGATTTACCAATGCTCTACGAAATAATTTAAAGGTACAGCTTAAAATTAAAATTTAAAATTATATTTCCTTTGAAAAGTCAATTTTCCAAAATTTATATTTATTTCTTTGAAGGCTATTGATATTAATCTAGGGAAGTTGCACCCAGTGGCATAAAAAATTGACAAAATAACCCAAAGCACACTCTCCCTTCTCTTTTCTGTTCAACTTTTTTTTTACATTCAGATGTTTATTTCTTACTATTTTTTTCTGTGTAACACGGCGTATTTGAAATTTGTTTTTTTTTTCTTTTTACCATTGTATTTTTACTTAATTTTATTTCAATTTTTAGAAAACCTTTTTATCCCATTTAAACTTAACCTTTAAACACAATTTAACATATTTTTTTTGATGTAAATGAGTATTTTGTTTAGATCAATATAACAAACAACTTTTGTTATCTTAAAATATGATTTCATTTTATATATAACCAAAAATATCAATTAAAATAATAATGATAGTGTAAATAGATTGTAATCTATTCTTTTGTATAATTTCATTTTAATTTTCTAATAATACTTAGGAGAAAACAAGATTATGTGTTTAGGCGAAAATGTTACATTTTGGTGAGAAAACAAATTTTTGGAGATTGAAGACAAAACATGACTACATTTTTTTGTGAAAAACAGTTAAGAGTTGATTATTCTTTTTGGCGAAACAAGTATAATATAATTTACGTATTATGTTAATTTAATTGGAAAAATATCATGCGGGTACTATAAACCTTAATCGACAAATCATATCTAAACCTTAATATGTGAGTAGTTGCCCATATTCTATTCCAACTTAAATTAAGTGTTGATTGTTTTAACTAGCTATTTTTTATATGTCTTTGTGTTTTGTGTTTATGATATATGAATGATCTCTGAGTGGTCAAACTTAATTTAATAGTTTTGATATCTTATAAGTAACTTACAAAAATCGACTATCCTTTTGGTTCCAAAACTATCTTCACACCAAATGAAAATAATTTATTGCAAAAATGATCTGAAACTCTCTTAAATTGCTCATCCATTCATAGCTAGATCAGCACCTCTGATTCAGAGTGAAGAGATGAAAGACTAGCTCTGATATTCCTCGCTTTCATCAATCCATCAAAACATTTTAGCGTATTACCGGCCTTATTCGGAATAAAGTTGCTGGTCTTTCCACGATCCATCCATAAAATATCATCGTCCTGGTATAAAAGGTAAACTTATCACCTCTAACTCCCTTGATTGGTGTATCCTTTGAGTTAGGGATGCATGTGCATCAGATCAGAATAAAGATTCAGTTTCTGCTAGTTTAAAAGTACTTCTAGGATCAATATCCAAATTGTTAAAAATATTGTTGTTTGGTCCTTTCCAAATATACCATAAAATCTACAGAGATTGCTGATTTTCCATTTAGTTTTAGCTATTGGTTTTTTATATTTTCTCAATTTTTGGTTTTTGAATTTTCACACTCTTATATTAATTTTCAGTTTTTTTTTAACTTTGATTTTTTTCGTTTTTAGATTTTAGTTTTTCTTTATAGTTTAGTTTTTCAAAACATAACTAATATCTTATTTTAAAAGAACATAAGGTACGATTAATTTAGCAAAATACAATGATTATTATTTAAAAACAAAAAAATACATGAACATGTTTTTAATTATTATATTTTTACAAAAAACCTACATTTTACTAAAATATAAATCATAAAAAATTTATGGATTAGAAAAAAATTAAATTTAGAAACTATTTATAAATGATTTGTTTTAATTTTTAGAATTTGAATGACAATTTCTTTGTTTTCATAAATAATAAAATATATTTCATTAATAAAATCTTTTATGTTTCTATAGTTTTAGCTATTATTAATATGTCCAATAATTATTCAATAATATTATTTATATAAATTAATAACTACTCCACCTGTTTCCAAATATAAATAGTTTTGTCTAAAAGCACAAATATTTAGGAGTTACTTTTTTTAAAAAGAAAAATCATTTAATCAAATAATTTAGCCAATTATAAAATACCTAACATTATTTCATTGGTCACACAATATTCAATAAATGAAAAAGGTGCATTGAAAGATGTAAACTACTTATATTGTGAAACAATTTATTTTTGCTAAAACTACTTATAATAAAAAACAGAGGGAGTAACTGTTTACAATTAATTAATATTCTATCTATACTATTATCTATGAAGTGGTTTGGCTTATTTATCATCTTCTCCATAGTTTTAGGTTTTTGCTTATTTGTCAATGTTTTCAATAATTTTAATTGATAATTTTATTTTTTATTATGTTTTAATTGTTTTTATTTAGTAATTTGGCTTATATGTTATTTAAAAGTAATGTTAAATTTTTTTGATATTTATTATACTTTTGTATTATTACAAACGAAATTTATTTTACTATATTTATATGTTATAGATATAATTATTATTATTATATATTTTGTGTTATTATCTGAAAATAAGAATTTCTATTATAAAATCTCACGGTAAAAGTTAGAGTGGTTAATATCAATATTACCCTAACTATTTTTAATATTTAATTTATTATATGATTAAAAACAAATTTTATATTACTTATATTTAGTTTATCTTTTATATTATATAATAATTATAATTTAATATAATAAATTGTCAAAATTATATTTTAAAAGTAAGATAATTCTTATATGTACTGTGTTATTATCTGAAAATAATATTTTCAATTTAAAATTTCAAAAATTAAGTTTTAACACATTTTATAGTTAAAAAATAATCAAGCAAAACTCTTGTATTGAGATATTTATAAAATATGTTTAATATGTAAAAAAAAAATTAAAAACATTGAACACAATAATAATCATATGTATATTGATAGATAAAAAATTGTCATATATAAATAATTTGACGTCTAATTTTTTAAAAACATAAATAATAAGTTATCATGCTTATTTTTTGAATTAATAAGATATAAATCAATAAGTACTTATAAGAAAATTATGCTTGCATGTGCGGGCAAACCACCTAGTATAAATTTATTTTATAGATATGAAACACAAATAAATTAAGCATGTCCAAAAATTGTATGGGGAATTATATTTATGAAAATATTATCTATTTAATCAATAATTAATTAATTAAAATGTAGCACCTTTTACCCCAAAAAAAAACTTTTTTTAATTAACTGAAATCTGCTGATCAAAAGACTGCTTGCTTGCCGTTTTCTACTTTTGTAAACGAAATGCGTGCCGAGTAGTGTTTGCTGATATTTAAACCCATTAGAAGAGTAGAGAAACCGAAATTGAACCAAAAAGTATGAAGCTAAACCAGGCCACGAAGGCCAGCGACTTCCGAAATGATTGCAACTTGTTTAGCTTACACGACAATGGCTACA
The DNA here is from genome assembly GCA_900406325.1 of Erucastrum elatum. Taxonomy (NCBI): domain Eukaryota; kingdom Viridiplantae; phylum Streptophyta; class Magnoliopsida; order Brassicales; family Brassicaceae; genus Erucastrum; species Erucastrum elatum. The sequence continues at coordinate 10,250 of OVBX01007849.1, forward strand.
AACATATGAATTAGTCCCGTAACTGTGTGTTTCAAAAATTCTCAATTTATATTTTCAGTACTAATATAAATAATTTCTAACGTGGACAATAATAATACTCTTGATTAGTAGAAGTAACAATCATGCTCTAGGGGAACCCTGGATTACAAAAAAAAAAAAAAAACAATCATGCTCTAGGTAACAAAATTAAAATGATGACTTTGTTCCA
>OVBX01007850.1:0-10456 GCA_900406325.1 Erucastrum elatum
TATATATATATATATATATATATATATAAAGGATGTGTTGTTTAAAATATGTGATCCAATCTATGATCCAAGAGCATAACTTAAAATTTTAATGATCGAATAATTGGGAAATTTTATTTGTATGTCTCTGTACGAAAAAAATGTTGAACGGTCATGTATTTTATGCTTTTCTTGGTCAGCATCTGAATCAATAAAACACACGCATTCATGGGCCTTGTACAATTTGGGCTACTATAATCCAAAGACCCACTCTCTCTTTTTTTTTTGTCAACTTTTCCATTAACTCGAAGTCCAGAAGACATTACAAAGTGAAACTTAAAAAAATTCAACCAACCCGATTACATTTTTATTAAGCCCAATAACCCATATAGGAAGCCCGATTATCTAAGACGCGTGTTTTACCACTTACTCTTTTGTTAACATGTGTCCGTTGACAATGCAAATCGAGTATGGAGAGATTGACACGATGACAGCTAACCTACGCACGGCCACCGTCGTCGGAATCTTCAAGCTTCACTGTTATCCTCTTCCGTCTTCGACCGACGCCTTTGCTGAAAAAAGTCTACTCCATCAGATTATTACTCCCATATTAGTCGACACGAATCTCCAGAGAAGCTATGCCGGACCGTCAAACATGAACGCCAGCTTTACTGAATCCCTTTTGATTCGCTCGAATCATAATCTATCATCATCATCTTTTCAATAGGAAAGCTTTGTTTATGCCATTACTTGGCTTTAAAACAGACAGAGACTGATTTCCAAAGAGCAGAGATGAAGCATATCTTTTGGTGAAGACCATTCAGCTCAAGCTAATCGGGATCTAAATTAATAACGAAAGAGAACCGAAGATAACTTTATATAACAATCAACCACATCAGAAAAGGATAAGAGTGATAGACAGATTTGATTTGGTTGAAGATACACTACAAAATCGCCTTGCGAAAATGAGAATCGCCATAGCGAAAACGAGAATCGTTATAACGAAAACTAGAAATCGGACATAGCGGAAGTGAACGATCGATCTGCGGATCGAAATATATAAAAAAAAAAAAAAAAGTCGGGGGGGACCGAAGACGGTACCGCCGCCANCGCCGTCAACCACCGGTACCGAAAGCTTTTCAGAAAGTTCGAGTTCTAGTGAGAGGTTGGAAGACTAGAAAGAGAAACTCCCCAAAGACCGACTCAATTTAACAAAATTTTGTCATTCCCGAACCGAGTTCTAATTGGTCGGGAACGGGTTTGACATTTCTCAAATTCTCTTCAACTGTTCATTTATCTTTTGACTTTCTTAAGCCGCCGACATTGACCACCTTTCTGTCATACACTTATTATTGATGAATTTGGTAAAACAGATAACAAGGTCGACGGTCTTCTATACGCTTTCCCTTTCCTAAAATATTCACATTCATATCTCTCACCGGAAAAACTCTACAGATGTGGCGGGCACAACAGTGGTCACCACCACTTCTACTCTTCATCGTAGCCACTCTCATCCCTTACTCTTCTTCCATAGATTTCCTCTACAACAACTTCACCTCCTTATCAAACACGACCGACCTCATCCTCATCGAAGATTCCCGCGTAGAATCCACAGTCATCCGCCTCATCAACGAGACTAACCAATTCTCCTTAGGCCGCGCTTTCCACCCGCAAAAGCTCTCAATCATACCCGATCCAACCCGAAACCCCACCCGTCTCTCCTCGTTCTCCACCTCCTTCGTCTTCTCCATCCTCCCCGACATCTCCACAAGCCCCGGCTTCGGCCTCTGCTTCGTCCTCTCCAACTCCACCTCCCCTCCAGACGCCATCGCCAGCCAAAACTTCGGTCTCTTCCCCAACATCCCCTCCCGTGTCCCCGCTCCTCTACTCGCAGTTGAATTCGACACCGGTCTAAACACTGAAGTCAACGACATCGACGGGAACCACGTCGGAATCGACCTCAACACCATCTTATCCACAAAAGCCGAACCAGCCGGGTACTACGATTCCGTTAACGGAAGCTTTGTCTCCGTTAACATGCGTAACGGACAGAACATACACGCTTGGATCGATTTCGACGGTCCGAATTTCGAAATCAACGTCACGATCGCCCCGACCGGTGTCCGTCGGCCTCTCCGACCTACTCTCACTTTCCGTGATCCGGTCATCGCAAATTACGTTTCCGCCGATATGTTCGTCGGCTTCTCCGCCTCCAAAACGACTTGGGTTGAGGTTCGGAGGATCCTCGCTTGGAGCTTGAGCGACACGGGATCTCCTCCTCGAGAGATCAACACCACGGGGCTACCGGTTTTCTTTCTTGACTCTCCCTCCTCTTCTCTCTCAACCGGAGCTATAACCGGGATCGTCATCGGTTGTGTTGTCTTTGTAAGCTTACTTGGTTTAGGAGGTTACTTAATCTGGTTGAAGCTGATAAGAGAGGAGGAAGAAGAAGAGGCTGAGGAGTGGGAGCTCGAGTTCTGGCCTCACCGTTTCACCTACGAAGATCTCTCCTCCGCTACCGACTCTTTCTCCAACGACCGTCTTCTCGGATCCGGCGGGTTCGGTAAAGTGTACAGAGGAGTCTTGTCCAACAGCAACGAGGTCGCTGTGAAGTGCGTGAACCACGACTCGAAGCAAGGGCTGAGAGAGTTCATGGCGGAGATAGAGAGTATGGGACGTCTTCAGCATAAGAATCTCGTCCAGATGAGAGGCTGGTGTCGCCGTAAAACCGAGCTCATGCTTGTTTATGATTACATGCCGAATGGAAGTTTGAATCAGTGGATATTCGACCACCCTAAAGAGCCCATGCCGTGGCGGCTAAGGCGACAGGTGATCAGCGACGTGGCGGAAGGGCTTAACTATCTCCACCACGGATGGGAGCAGGTTGTGATCCATAGAGATATTAAATCGAGCAACATTCTTTTGGACGCCGACATGCGTGGGAGGCTTGGGGACTTCGGTCTTGCCAAGCTGTACGAGCACGGTGGGGCTCCCAACACGACGCGTGTGGTGGGGACGCTCGGGTACTTAGCGCCGGAGCTAGCGTCTGCTTCGTCTCCGACTGAGGCGAGCGATGTGTATAGCTTTGGTGTGGTGGTGCTTGAGGTGGTGTGTGGGAGGAGACCGATTGAGTATGCCGAGGAGGAGGATATGGTGCTTGTGGATTGGGTTAGGGATTTGTATGGTGAAGGAGTGGTGGTTAATGCGGCTGATGAAAGAGTGAAGGCAGAGTGTGAGACGGGGGATGAGATTGAGTTGTTGCTTAAGTTAGGGCTGGCTTGTTGTCACCCTGATCCAGCTAAGCGGCCAACTATGAGAGAGATTGTATCACTCTTGATTGGTTCGCCACAGGAGGATTTGTTGACTGGACTCACGCCGGTAGCTGGTGCTGATACTGCCTCTCCCTCTGCTCAGGCCTAAGTAGCTTTTGTTGTTTTACTGTTGTGTAAAGATTGAAGACTGAACCTACCAAGTCATCTAAACTCCAAGTTTACTTGTTAAATATTATTAAAAAAAACTATTTAGAATTTTAGATAATTTGATAAAAAAAAAGAATTTTAGATAATTATCATTGGCCAATATTGTGTTACAATATTTTAGATAATTTGTCTTAGTTTTGGTTTCTAGATTTTAAAGAGGTAATATACATATCTAGAAGACTACAAAATTTTATTGTCCTTAATTCCAGAAGCTACATAACTACTTGTCTGGATTAGAGTCAAATAGAGAGAAGACTATGTTCGTTTTATTTCGTCAGAGAGACATTTTAAAGACGAAACTCTCTGTCACATCTTATATTGATGCAAAGAAACAGCTATGAATCTATATGTGGTAGTATCATAAAGCTCAACGATGTTTTCATTTAGCAGTTTCTGTGGCTTTCTCACTGATACGCAGACTTTCAGCTTTACGCACAACTTCCTCTGCCACAAGCTTCACGTGACCGCTCAGATTGTTGCTCTCCTCATGGTTCACAGTCCCCACCTCCCATATTCTCACCGTCCCGTCTTCTGAACCTGACGTGTATGACTCCCCTCCTGGCGAATACCTCACGCAGTGCACTGGTCCGTGGTGACCCTTGTTACACCCTGCATTCACCGGGATTTGTCTCAAAAGGCTACTTACTACACACAGAGTCCTGAAAATATCTTCAAGTAACTTACCAATCTCCTCTCCAGTCTGGAAATCAAACCTATGAACCCACATATCTTCTCCTCCAGCAATGAAAGTGTTGCCGGTTTTCGGTTCCAAGGAAGCAGATTCAACGTTGCAAGGCATCTCATAGCTCTTGACCAATCCAAAACTGGGAAGAGCAGGACAAAACCTCTAGCTTAAAGGAGTACACATTAATTAAAAATTGTAACTGAGGATGCCTTGAGAAACTTACTTATTGGCGTCCCAGAACTTAACACTAGATCCATCAGCAGTAGTTATGTATCTCCCATCTTCACTCACTTCAGCACTAGTAACTGGGAACTTGGTTTCTAATGTTTGAACAATCTTGTCACTTCTTATGTCCCATAACCTACAACAGAGGACATGTACCCAAAGGATGATATAAGACCAGGAAGATACTATAAAGGAATGAGTCTAAACACAAGAACGACGTGGTGGTGCAGTACCTAATGTCACCGGTGTCTGTGCAAGAGCTTAAGATAGTATTATCACTATGAAGCCACTCGACGGTTCTGACTGAACCAGGAGAAGTTCCTACTTCTTTTGGAGGTGCGTCTGGCCGATTCATATCGAATATCCGAAGAATTTTCTCCATTCCACCCGTCAGCAAAAGGTGAGTGTCCTAGAAAGTAAAACAATGGCAATTGTGATCAAATAACTTTTTTTTTTGCTGGAAAAGAAACTAAAGCTTACCTCAGAGAAGGCACATGCACGAACAATGTGCTTGTGTTCAAAAGAGTGCAGCTCATCTCCAGTCAATGCATTCCATATCTTCCTGAAATGTTTTACAATCACAAACAAACAAACAGCCTTAATCAAACTTAGGTAAACAACAATCTTGAAACGCAACAAAACAAAACAAAAGGAAGAAGAGATATATACGCAGTGAAATCAGCAGAAGCAGAGGCAGCACGCATAGCATGTTTATCAAGGCTACAACTCCAAACAGCTCCTTTATGTCCTTCAAAAGTCCCTATCCAATCCCCAGTCTCCCCATTCCTCAACATCGGGATCGAATCTAACACATCAAACAGTTAAAACAATCAAGACAACTCATAACCCTAACCTTTCTCAATCAGATCATATTAATCCACGAAATCAAAGACAAAGATGATCTTGAATCAAAAAATCTGGGTCAGAAAAAAAAAAGAGATCGTACCTTTACTGGCGCTGATGAGGAAGAACCCATCTGGAGTAATTGGGCTGTACGCCACGTCGACGACGGGACGAGAATGCCCGTGACAAACTAATGGAACTCCCATCGTTTTGAGGATCAATATCGGAGTGGTGCGAATGTACGTGAGAGCTGCCACGAACTTCCCCTTGAAGAGGATCACACCTTTTTTTTATATAATTGGAAAGAGAAAAGAAAAGTGAGAGAAGAAAAAGGAAAAGATAAAAGGGGAAAGTTTTTATAATCTCTGTGGGCAGAGAAGAACGCGCGGAAACGACGATGGTAGTTACGCTCAGAGACATGAAACGTTTCGTAATTTACGAGTAAACGCTTTTATTTAATCATATTTGTTATATGGCCCCGTTTTTCCAAGTAATTCCGTTATAAGTCTGTATTTGACAATATAGGTGTGATAATATGTCCTACAGAAACTAAATTGGCCTCCCAACAGTTCGTGAGAACTTCAATCAACCGTATTCAACGCCCAACGGTATACAGAGATATTGCAAACTATTTTTGTACACCATATATTGTTATTGTTTGTAAATCAAAACATCAGATGATGTGAACCCAAGAGGACACCCACTCAAGATGTTTTCTTGGTACTAGTACAGAAAATGTTACAAACAACTCTACACTAAATACTGAAAACTTCCATCTAAAATCTCTGAGCCCCTTCATTCTTTCACTTATAAACACTAGGTTAAACCTTTCTATATTAATATTGAAGAAGAGGGAATTGGCACCAAGGATCCGTGGCGCAATGGTAGCGCGTCTGACTCCAGATCAGAAGGTTGCGTGTTCGATTCACGTCGGGTTCAAAATCCCGAATCTTGGTCCTTAACTTTTTTACCTTTTCCCGTCCCTCAGAAATTTTGTTTTATTTTCTCTTTTTTTTTTTAAATTCAATTATGTTTTCTGCACATCATCGGACGCACTATTTGTTGTCACCGGAAAATTTCACCTTTCTCCCCGGGGAAACAATTGTGATATATGAGAGAGCCTTGAATGCAAAAAACAAAAACGTACTCAGAAGAACTTGATCATTCTACAAGAATGCAAATTGCAAGTTTGCAAACATTTAACAAAGTATGAAAACTATGAATGGATATTTTAATTTTAGACAGAACCTTTTGAATGTGCGAGAAGATGAACAAGAGCTATGGAACACTTGACTAACTGAAAGTCTGAAACATAAATACAAACAATGTAAGGTATGCCTATAACAAGAGCTGATGTCACTATAAAATCCTAAAACACTTGAAGAGTACATGTATAAAAATCAAAACTTGGATTTGAATTCAACATACACTCGGCACTTGGAATAATCTTCACGGTGTCCATCTGGCACCATGCAACTCCAATCGGGGCATGTGCGTATCGCCAGCACTTGATTGACCACCCCTTACACCAATAAAAAGATTGTGCATGAAAGCATCAAAGTTGAGATCGATCATGGGATGGTGGTGTGGAAGCTGATAGAGAGATCTCTGTTCCGATTCCCATCTATGACGAGCGTTGATCATTTCAATAAACTCCGCTCTTTCCAACTCATCCCACTTGCGTTTCTCCAGAGGGTCCACTTTCGGAGGCGTAAAACCCGGATGCTCAGCTTTCAAGTGACTCTTCAGCTGAGAGTAAGTCCCAGAGAAACCACACTTGTCAACAGAACAGCACCTCGGTCTCGCGTTCATGAATCTCCGCGCGGACGTAGACTTCACCGTCCCGTGAACCTCTCCTCTGCAGTAAGGACAGTTAAGAGACTTGACACTGCAGCAGCGGCTTGTGTTGTTGATTCTGCGGAACTGCTTGAAGCAGTTGGAGTGGCGGGCGCTCGTGTCGCACATGTAAGCGCGGCATCCTTTGGAGAAGGAAGAGCATTGCAAGAGGATGGCATTGTGCGGCGGCTCCATGCAGATCACACACCTGACGTCCTCCCATTCACTCGCACTCTCTGACTCCAGAGGTGACGACGACGACTCGGCTTCTTTCTGTTTCTTGCTACGACAAGAGCGAAGCGGGTAAGGCGATACCCTCCCTCTGATGCTTGAAACCGGCAAAACCCGTCTTTCTTTAAGCATCTCAAACACTGAAAGCAACATAAAGGAGGAAAAATAATTAGATATTGTATTTCAATCTACAACAACCCAATGCACATATTCAATGAAAAATATAGGAGACAGAACACGAGCTTAGTCCTAATTGAACGATAACATTACCGACAAGAGATGATAAACAGACAGCAATAGAACATCACGGTTTCAACTCGATTCAATTGAATTTTGAAGCTATTCACTAATCACAAACAGTTGTAGACTTCTCGATCCTCTGAATCAACGTATTAAACATTAGTTTCTACCGCAGTTTTTCTAATCAGAAAACAGATCAATTCGATTGCAATTCAACGATTTTTGCCCCCAGGAAATTAAAAACATAAAATCAAATTCAAAGGCCAAAAACTGATTCCCAGAAACTTTCTCTGATCCTATCCACAAACAGCTAAACGACAACGGATCGAGAGATTCGCCGAAGATAGGAAGCAATCGCCGATTGGGAAAAGAAAAGGAGAATAAAATATTACCTGGCCGGAGATACGAAAGAGGCTCTTTTGAGAGAGAGAGAAAGGTAGACAGAGAGAGTTTCGTATTGAAACGGTGAATATGGAGAGAAACAATAAAAGATGCGCGTGCGTGAATGTGAGAATTGTGAGATTGCGTTTTGCCAGTAAAGCTGAGGCTTTTTATAGGCGTCGCGAGGCGTTTTTTCGAGATGACGAAAATGCCCTGGCCTCGTGGAAGTCCACCCTCTTCTACTTTCCTTTGCCATTTAACCATATTTGTCTTTTCCCCCCTTCTTTTGCCGTTGCTTTTCCTTTTCTGCGGCTTCTAAAGTTTTTCTTTTCCGCCAACATTCATTACGCGTCGTACGAAAAAAACATTTGTTTTGTTGAGAAAGGAAAATTAGTTTTCTTTTTTTAAAAAAAAACAAGAAAGGAAATTTAGTTATATACTTATATATCATATCAAATACTAGATAAAAGAGATTGTTTGAATTGTACGAAAAAAATGAGAAATATTATTTCACAGGAATCTATATTATTATTTATGAAATAATTTCGTTGATTTGTCATGATCTCCATAGTTTTAGTTTATTTTGCTTATTTGTCATGTTTTACATAGTTTTATGAAATTTTAGTTATTTATTATATGCTTAATAATTTTAATCTATATTATTATTTATGAAGTGATTTTGCTTATTTATTATATGCTAAATAATTTTAATCAATGATTTTGGTTATCTTATTATATAAAGTTAACTTTAATATATATATATATATATATATATATATTTTGTTATGCTTCAGTTAATTTTAGATTTAGTCATATTTTATGCTCATCTATTATATTTTTGTCATATTTTTCATAATTTTAAGAAATTTTGGTTATTTATTATATTCTTAATAATTTTAATTAATAGTTTTATTTATACATATATATGTATATATAATTATTTTAATATATATGTTTGGTCATGCTTTCCATAATTTTAATCATATTTTATGCTCAATTATTAATCTTAATAAATAATTTTAGAGATTAAGCTGATAATTTATCATTATTTTTATAATAATTAAAAAACAACACGATAATATCATAGTTAGATTTATAAGATATTTAATTTAGTAATATTAAAATACTATATATATGTTTATATTATATTTGGTTTAGTAATATTAAATATAATTTATATATATAATATACCACCTAAGATAGAAAATATCGTAAAAGCTGGTAAATAATTAACCTTAAAAATTAGAATGTTTGAAACTTTTATTAACCTTAATAAATAATTAGATTATATTTGTTAATATATATTACCCATAAATTAAAACCGAATTTCATTAAGTTTATAATCATCATTATCTAAAAATTATATATTATCTTAGCCAAAAATATTTTACATGATAATATTTTTAAAATAAATATAAATACATGTATATAGTTTTATGTATATATGAATGTTTTCAAGATTATTTTACATAATAAAGGATATTACTAAGAACATTTGTCCTATAGAATTTGTTTTTAAAAAAATGAATTATTACAGTATTCTAATGGTTTTTGAATCGATAGTATATTTATTTGTAATTTTTGTATAATTATTAAGCCCGCAAGTGCGGGAAAAACACCTAATTATAATATATTCTTTTTTTTTGTTTTTGACTAAAATTATAATCTATTATGATTTTATCGTTTATTTCATTCAAATCTGCTAGAAAATGATATGTCAACATACTCATATTGATAGATTCAGTCAGCTCAAATAAAATCTGAAATGTTTTGTTTTATATAAATCTAATAAATTCAAAGATTTTTAACCACATATAAATAAATAAATTCAAAGTTTTTCTCTTCTTTTTTTTCCAATTATCTCTATTGGTTCAGGTCTGTATCTCCATTATGCTAAGCATAGGCTACTTAGCCAATAGGCAGTCCCTTGTAAAACATTTTAATTCTCCTGCATTTTCATAGTAAATCCCTTATCAGAAAAATAAATTCAAAGATTTATAGAAAGTTATGTGGGTTATCCACTCATATGTAACGCAACTCATATATATCTCATACTTTATAGGTAAGCTAAGTATGTATAACAGCAACTCTATAAATAGCTTGTGGGTTTCTTTTTTTCAAGACTACAATGTTTATCTTTTTGAAAATATATTATGCTTCTTATTAAGTAGTGTGAAAGTGAAAAAGTATATGATCACGCATCATTTATGTATATACATACATATTTTCTTCCTCATTTGACGTATATATACAGAGTATCTATCATTATAACCAAAACTAAGTTAACTGACAATAAAAAAAAAGTAATAGCGGCTAGGGCTTCCGAGGCGATCATGAAGGCGATCTCATAGATTGTGATTTTTCTTTGAAAATCAGATCTCAACCTGATCTCAACGTCCTTTGACGTGACGATCACCACTGATCTCAACGGGGTCTGTCTCTCTATTTCCTCGTTCTCTTTCGTGCGATCTATTTGTTGCCGTGGTTTGCAAGGAAACGGAACGGTTCTGATTTAGCTCTTATGGCTGATGTCAAAGGCAAGGGGATCTGTTATGAG
>OVBX01007851.1:0-10456 GCA_900406325.1 Erucastrum elatum
TATATGTTAATTTATGATTTTAATGGGGGGACCATATATTTACATCAAATTTTCTAAAAAGAATATTATCTTATTATTTTATCGATTTTTATCATATTTTAAACCGGCCATATTCGGAACTGGAGAAATTTATTAATTTATAGAGGTTTTACTGTATATCAATCAGCAATTCACTTAAAACATTTATAACTAGAAATATAAGTTTCTTTGTAAAGATGTCAAACGTTTTAAAATTGATTGGTGAATTCACATGAAATTGCTTCATTCACCAAATCTAAAAAAAGTGAGTAGTATTTGTATTTATAATACATTTAGAAAAGCGTATGGAAGTACACATTTTACCAAATCTAAAATAGTGGTGAGGATTAATTCTACCGTGACTGTAAAAATTTAGCTGTGAAAGTTGAGATGTAGGTAAGTTGGTAGTAGGTGTTTTCAAAAAAAATTGGTTATATTTGTAAATTTGTTACTGTAAATTTGTTTTTGCAGAGACTTTTTATGTAGTTAAATTTTTTGTATCTGTAAGTTATAGGTTGTAGATATTTTAAAATGAAATATGTGATGTATATATAAAATAATTGTTTCTCCCAATTTAAATATTTTATATTAATATTTTTAATAAATTATAAATTTACTACTATTTAAAATGTGATATGTAAATAATATTTATGTTTTTTAAAAAATATTTTAATAATTTGAAAACCCCCAAAAATAAATTAAAACATTTATAGACTTTTTATTATGATTATTAGAATGTTTTTTTACAGATTCTAAAGGCGAGAAGGACGTAGATCTTTTACCTAAAATACATAAGATTTTTTTAAAAAAAAATCAATAATTTAAAACCTCAAAAATAAATTAAAACATTTATAGATGTTTGTATTATGATAATTAGATAGTTTTTTATTTTAAAGATTCTAAAGGCAAGAAGGATGTAGATCTTTTACCTAAAATACATAAGAAAAAAATTGCTTTAGTTTTTATTTGTAGCTTTATAATAAAGCTAAAACATGGTTGGTAAAAATCAATAGAAAGATGAATAAGGTTTAACTTTTAAAAATAGAGCTACAATAAATCAAACTAAAGTAAGGAAATAAATCTCAACCAACTTTTAAAGATTGCCTGGAGTGTGTCTAGAGACAACCGGCTCCAATCCTACGTAGCTGTTGGCGGTCCACGTTGGCTAAAGAATTTGTTGGAATTGGAAGCAAGAGGAGTTGTGCCCTGATCTGTTGTCTTGTGCGTCCGATGGTGCTTGAGACTTGGTTTGGAAGTGCTTGTTACTTCTCGTCTGTTACCATTTGTGTCTCAGTGGTTTCATCTTTCCATTTGCTATTTCTCGCCTTTTTTAATTTTGGTTGTTCTGTTTTCTTACCTCCTGGTACGAAACAACGTTGTTGTTGTTGTTTTCGTTGCACCAGACCTTTTCAACTCAGTGTTATAAAAAAAGATCGGTAAAGTTTAATGATTTAAAAATAAATAAAATTAAAGTAAGGAAATAAATCTCAATCAATCACCACATGTATCATAAGAAAGAAAACCGCTGGTAAAAAAAAACACAACCACATTCATAATAAATAATAATCCAACAATAATCTAACAATATTCATATAAAAAAATATGTAAGTATAAGATTTAAAACAAAAACTAGATTATGATCCGCCCGGTCGGGCGGGTTTTCATTCTTTTGCAAGTGAAGATTATGCTTTTTTTATTGTAACGCTATTTTTTCTATAAAATTTGTGTTTTGATTTTTCTTTTTGTACATTATGAAGTTATTTAAAAAACAATTATTACATAACTGCTGAGTGAATTTATTTTATTCTGACGTCTAATATATTTTACCATGATATATAAGAACTTCCAAAACGATTACTATTTCAAAATTGTTGGGCCATAATGTTTANATAAGAGATTATAAACCATGTTGAAAATAAAGCTTAATATTTTTGAGATGGACTAAATGGATAGGTTTGAACTATATAGGTCAGTGTTTTGAAACCCGACTCAAACCCGTGGTTAAACTGGTAAATCCGGTGATCTAAGATAAATCTGGTTCGTGTTTTGTTAAAAAACCAATATTTAAAACCTGATAAAACCCATAAAAACCACTAAAACCCGTAACCTGGTTCCGGTTGAACCACTGGTTGAATTAATATATAACTTTTACTTATTTTCTTAAGTTTTTAGTTATGTTTTAGAATATGTGTTATATAGATTCTAATTTTTTTTAACTAATTATGTTTTAGAATCTGTTTTACTTTTGGTACACTTTAGATTTAAAGATTAATTTATTATACACATTAGACATTCAAAATTTATAAATTTTAAGCCTTAATATATTTTCTGTCATAACTTTTCATTTCTTACAAAATGATATGAAAATAGTCTAAACTACTTTTTAAAAATATTTTGTATGTCAAATGAAAATAAAGATATAGATGTACGTTATTGAATACAAACAATATATTATATTATTAGTAATCTATCTTGTAGTATAATATGTTAGTCGATGTATTAATAATCTGTGTTATAGTATAATATGTTCAGCAATATAAAGAAATATGCGCGTATATAAATGACACGTCTAATAATAATAGGTAAGTTAATATAGTATGGATTAGATGAAGTCCAACTTTAAAATCTACTTAGAAGAAGTTGTAATGTTTCTGTTTTAATAAGATAGACTAGTGCAGGCGCATGAATCCAAATCATAGTTATATTTATAACTAATAAATCAGTACTTATCCCATGGAATCTCAAAACATTAAACACATGCAATCTAAAAGTTTCACCGACTTTTAAAAAAGAACTTAATATTTGTTGGATTATATTTTTAGGAAAATTATAACAGAGCCCTTCGCGAGTTAAATAGGATGATTAAGGCAATGAATTATTGTGGAACAATTCTCCTTTGAATGTTGAATGCTGATTTTCTTAAGATACCAATTACAGTTTGACCGAAATTGACCAAGAAAAAAAATTTAAAACAAACACTAGTGCGGACGCACATATCCAAATCTAGTTATACTTATAACTAATAAATTTAGTTAATATCAATAGAATCTCAAAACATTAAACATTGTAATCTAAAAGTTTAACCGTCTTTAAAAAAAACTTAATACAATCTGCTGAATTATAGTTTTTGGGAAAATTATAACAGAGCCCTTGCGAGTTAATTGGGATGTTTAAGACAATGAATTTTTGTGGAATGATTCTCCTTTGAATTTTGAACGTTGATTTTCTTAAAATAGAACTAAATATATGAAAATCATAAGATACCAATTACGGTTTGATCAAGATTGACTAAGGAAAAGATTTAAAACAAACACTACTGCGGGGGCACAGATCCAAATCTAGTTATATTTATAACTAATAAATTTAATAATGTATACCATAGAATCTCAAAACATTAAACATTGTAATCCAAAACTTTAACCAAATTTGTTTTTTAAAAAACTTAATATGTGTTGGGTTATAATTTTTGGGAAAATTATAGCAGAGACATTTGCGAGTTAATTAGGATGTTTAAGACAATACATCTTTTTGTGGAATGATTCTCCTTTGAATGTTGACTGTTGATTTTCTTAAAATAGAACTAAATATATGCAAATCATAAGATACCAAGTATGGTTTGAAACAAGATTGACTAGGAAAAAGAGTAACAATAATTACGGTGGTATCCAGTGAGATGACTAAAGTTTCTAAAATTTAGATTTTTGCCTTCTATCATAATTTTAATGTATATATAAAGATACTTAAGTAGAACAACAATATGAATACTAACAATAGAGGTTGAGGGAAATAAATTTACAATAGAGGTTGAGGGAAATAAATTTTCTAGCAAGTGATGACTTCTTCCTCTAATTGTTTCTTTCTTGTTTCATTGGTAGTCTCATTATTATTTTTCTTCGGATCTACTTTGAATTTGGCCTCAACAAAAGACATTGATTCCATATGCAATGCTGTCAGGAACAAAACCTTCTGCGAGCAAACGCTCACAGCATATCCTCCTGCCGCCTCTGCAACTAACATAGTATTACTATCTAACCCCTCATTTATTTTATATCTTGATCCAACAATTCTATTGTTTGTTTTCAGTTTGATATTACACCAAAATTAAATTCAAAAGATTTAGAATTTCTTTGTCTAAGTAATGGGTCTTATTGTTTTAACCTAAATAAAGAACGAGAAAATCCTACAAATAAATCATAAAATAGGTAATTAACTGTTTTGCAGTCTTGTGTCCAGTTTTCTTTGTGTTGGGAGGAGATAAAAGGATGTTAGGCTTTATGATTCATGTTAATCTATGAGGATTCAAAATTTTAGTATTTGATAAATTCATTGATTTTACTGGTATGAAATCTAACATATTTGCTTGTCAATTAATTTCTTAACAAGCCTATCAGAGAAAATGTGTATGGGAAAATGTTAAGAGATTTATTTTGTAATAAATCTACATAAATACGTAACCACTATTATTGAAAAAAATTGAAACATAATTGTTATTCTTGAAAACTACAATTCTCAGTAAAATTGTGTTTTTTAATGTAGACGAAACTTGTGAAAGCCACACTCGACCTTGGAATGGCCCAGGCTAAAAAAAGGGCAAGTTTCGTAGCCGGATTGAAAAAAGAGCCTACATTTAAGAAATACTTTAAGACGTGCAATGAATCTTATACCTATATAGTGCTGAATTTTAGAAGTGCTCGAGGAGAAATCGAGGATAACGATTCACAGACTGCAAGCCATGATTTGTTAGTTAGTTATGACGACACAAACATGGTGAAGGATACAATTGGAAACAACACTGACAAGGCCTCAAAGAGTCTCATGGAGATGACATTAGTTATGGAGGATTTCATTAATATAGCTTTTATAGCCGTCGACAAAATATGACATAATATTGAATTTTTAATGTACTTAAATCTCAAAATATCATATTTAAACTTGAAATAAAAATATAAAGTTCAATTCTGATTAATAAATGCAGCATATCAGCATTATTGGTAATATTGAATGTTTATGCGAAACTCGTATAAACATGCATTTGTTATTTTCTTGCTTAGTTTGCTCTCTAACGGTTTAACTTCAAACCTTAAAATTGACATAGCAGTCTAACTTCAACAAAACTACAGAGGTACGAATCAATAGGGGATCCATAAAAAAGAAGTAACATAGAAATTAAGAAAAATATATATATAAACTGCTCCGAAAAAAATAATGTGAAGGGAATACTTTTGACAAGAAAAAGGTTACAAATAATCCAGTTGTTTCAGAAAACCATTCATATCTATCACACATGCTATGAGAGATCAACAAAGTGGTAAGTAAGTTACATCTATGAGAGATCAACAAAGTGGTCAGTAAGTTACATCAAACAACACAAGGCTCGTTAATACGAAATAATAAATATTTTATGTTCAATTTTTCTTGTTTCTTGCGAATTTATATGAGTGTTGGCGAATTTATATGGGTTGTATAGATGGAGAAAGCTAAGCACAAGGAGGAAAAGGAGAATGTGTTGATTTAATGTGTTGTTGTCTGCCCACGCAGGTCTTCTATGGTATTCTCTTGCAATATTTTGCCGTTCTTGCAAACAAGAAGCCCTAGAACATTGAGTTTACTAAACATGCTTGTCAAACCTTTGATTGAGATGAGCGGGGAGATTCCCTACTTTGCTGCAATCTGTGCTCAATTGCGGCTTTTGAAGACCCGTGCGCAGTTTTGCGAGGCCATCAAGCATCCAGGTATGTGATGCTTCCATTGCCTGAACCAGTTCATGCATTCCTCTTCTATCTTTATTTTCCCCCTGACCAGTTATGAAACGTTCTTGCAGAGGATGGGTGCTGGCCTTCCTTGTAAACCTTGTTTCTCTTGAGGCTCTGGTCCATGATTTTTCCGTGCTCTGACTATCGCCATGCTGTGATGACCCCTTCGATATTGTTGATGTGTGAATATCTCATGCGCTGTCCCATCTCTTCTGGTCGTGATATTGACATAGGTTCCTTCTTGTGCTCAATTGTTCTCTTGGTAAGGAGGTTCTCCACTTCTTTTTTCTCGGCTATTTACATTTTTCAGTTTTTCTCATTCAAACAAACATTTACTGTAGGTTGCTAAACAATCTAAGAAGTTTTGCCCTGAAGCCATATTACTTATCCGGACTCTTCTGATGGCTGCTTCAGACAAAAAGTTACCACATCTGAAGAATCTGAGGTAACATTCGGTTTTACATTGTGCTTATGACAAGAAACTCAAGATGCACATAAAGTCAAATGTTGCAAGCTGATGAACTGTTGTTGTATCATGTCTCTAACGGTCGAATGGATAAACAGTTGTGGATGGGTGACAGTGGATGATACTCTTCTCAATACACTGTAAGAATGTTCCGAGTTGAGCCGGTGCAACAGCCATTGGAGGGGAAGCGAGAAAGAAGAGAAATGATTGTTGAGAGAGAGAGAGAGAGAGATTGCAGTTTTACCATTTCATGGAGTTACAAATGCTGGCTCCATTCCTGTGGATCAGCCAGCAGACTCTCCATATTTCAGCTCTGATGAATTCAGGTCTGTTTGTCTCTTTCTGAAATCAATTTTCAACTGTGGGAGTGTGTGTAATACTTTTTGCGTTTGGTGATGGAACAGAGCAAGCATCCTTTCAAGTGTAGTGGAGACTCTCAGGGGGTTTGTGGAGATAAACGGAGGATTGAGTTTCTTTCCAGAGATCTCATGCCCATCTCAACTTTACTACACCAAGTTGGGAATCAAGAAAAGATCGCTCAAACTCTTAGGGAGAAACTTGTAGGTGCCGCAGAGCTAATCGAAACGAAAACCGAGGAGCATCACAAGCAACGCAAACCACTCGCTATGCGAAAAAAAAAGCCAGTAGCCATCAGAATGGTCAATCCAAATTTGAAGAGAAGTAAGTCTCTCTCTCACTCAGTCAGTTTGTACTTACAGAGACCACATTGGGATGATTTGTTATTAATGGTGTATATAAATCTTTGTTGTGCAGCTTTTCCAAAGGAAGGGATTACGATCCAGACAGGTACCGTTTGAGCTATTGGGCGTGATCCGTTCAGACAAGTACCGTTCAGATCAACTATCTCATCTAAAAAAACACCTATCTCAACTCAGTTGGTGAATATGAGTATGTCGTCGATGCAGAATTCATGTATGAAGGAAGGGAGATGTGTGAACGGACGGTCATAGCAACTCAATCATTTTTCGAACCAAAAGGTTTTCCCGTGAATCAAATCAACAAAACATTTCTGAAACAAACCAGCGCAACTTACGGCTTTTGATGTTTTCTTCAGCAGCGCCCAATCTTGAAGACAGATCTTGCAATTGCTCCTTTAAAGAGTCTATTACTTCCGCACTAGTTGAGAACTTGGACTCAAAGAGCTTTTTATCCTTCTCAGCTGTAGAGACAATTTGGGAAACATATAAAGCAACACATAAATAAGAAGCTTCCAGAATTCAAATCCCAATGCGCATCTAGTATTATTATTATTATTATTACCTTCTTGAACTTGGGAAGCCAAGTGTTGCAGAGTCTCAGTAAGTTGATCACAGAGAGACTTCGTTGAAGAGAATTTGGACTCCTTCCCTCTCCAAAGCTTTTCATCCTCCTTTTGCATCACCGTGAGCTTAGCATTCTCGTTGAAAGCGTTCAGCAGTTTCTCCTCTAAAGCAAGTATATGATCCATCGACTTTTTCAGCTTAGAATTCTGGATTCAAAGAAAAATAGTATCTATCAAAGTCCAATCAAATACATATCATAAGAAAATTATCCTCTGTCAAAGTCAGTTCAAATGCATTTCTGGAAATATACAGCAATAACTCGAATCTATCAATCCTGAAGAAAGATGTTCGCTCGGATTAGAGAGATCTACGTCTTCCTGCTCGGATCGGTTCAAAACTACGAACTATAACGGCAAGCAAACGCACAATCATAGCAATACCACCATACATACCTCTTAAACACATCGATCAAACTTTTAAAGTTTGTAAATGACGCAGAACGTAAGAAGAAAACAGGATAGCATTCGAAATACCGCCAATTCGAGATCTGATTTCATGGATGCCTGTTCCTTGACCAGTTTTTTTTGAAAAACGGAAACGGATACATCGATAATCATCAAAACAACGCTATTACAGAAACAATCGGAGCGAAATCGTTCGAATCGAGTTTAAGCGAACGAAGAAGCGAACCTACTGTAGACTTGAGATTCGAGAAGTTTCCGGAAGAGACGGAGTCGGGAGGTTGTTGACGCGAGGAGAAGGTGAGATTCATCGCCGATCCGGCCATCGATCGCATCTGATCCAAGCTCTTCATCGCTGGGAACCCTAGCTTCTGCATTTCGAAATCGCTTTTTCCCCGCGCTTTCTTCTCTCTCGGAAGAGATGTAATATCGATCCATACGCGGATTTGCTGACGTCAGCATACCGGTTTAGATAAATCACAGAGTCTCCCATAACGGTCCGACCGGTCCAATAACCACTCAATTAAGCTCTGGTTTATGAATATATCATCTTAATTATCCAAATGTGGTTTAAATGTTTGTCGTGTAAGTAGCCGTTTTCTTAATTAAGTGAAAAAGGAAATTCCCTTTTTTATTTATTTTTGGAAAGAAGTGGTTGCTTTTTTAATTGGAGTGAAAAGGAAATTTTCCTTTTTGTTTTACAAAGAAAAAGAAATTTTCCTTTTTGTTTTACAAAGAAACGGAAAATTTCCTTTTTGTTTTCTGAAAGTATCTGTTGTTAGGTTTCTTTTTTTTCTATAAATAGAGGTGACCTCCCACGATCTCATCATCACATCTTAAAAAAACAAAAACAATCAGTAGAACTGATCCATGCCATAGCCAGAGAGAAAGAAACTTCAACGGCTGATTTCTGTCTCCTCCTTCTCCGTCGATCAACTCGTGTCTCCCTCCGTCGCAATCATGATGATCGTCTCTCCTCTACATCTCATCACTCCACGAAATTCTGTTTCCCAAATCCACCTCGCACCACCGTCTCTGAGTCCGGACTCCCTTTTTCTCAGCCGCCGTAATGGTATAAAATTATTTTCGATCTTTAGAAACACTTGTAATTAGTCTCTTTACTGAATCCATCTCTTGAAACTTGATTTTAGAAAATTCTCTTCTTTCTCTGTTTTCTAAAATAATTTCTTTGTAAAAAAAAAAGCTTTCGTTTTAGGGGGGAGATTCTAGATTAATGGATTGATAACGAGATACTTAGGTGTGAATTCATAATGTGTAAGCAAATAGAACAGCGGCCAATCATTGATTTGATCGTAAGCGATCGTTATGTTTCATTTGCCTTTTTACACATGTGGATATCATCACTTTGAGTGTTTCCTAATCAATCCGGCAATTAACAGTTTCCTTCCTCTCGTATTTTCAATTGTTTTCTTCAAATCTTTTTGCTTTTATGCTTTTGTTTTCTTTGTTTGCTTTTGATTGCTTGATTTGTTTGCTTTGATTGCTTGTTTCCTTTGATTGCTTGTTTGCTTTGTTTGCTTTGAATGATTTGATGACTTTTTTGCTTTGATTGCTTTGTTGCTTGTTTGTTTGTTTGTTTATTTGTGTGTTCTTCTTTTCTGTGTTTGCTTGTTTGTTTGTGTGTTCTCTTGCAATATTTTGCCGTTCTTGCAAACAAGAAGCCCTAGAACATTGAGTTACTAAACATGCTTGTCAAACCTTTGATTGAGATGAGCGGGGAGATTCCCTACTTTGCTGCAATCTGTGCTCGACAGCGGCTTTTGAAGACCCGTGCGCAGTATCTGATGAGTTCAGGTCTGTTTGTCTCTTTCTGAAATCAATTTTCCCTTTTAAGATAACACAATTGTGGAAGTGTGTAATACTTTTTGCGTTTGGTGATGGAACAGAGCAAGCATCCTTTCAAGTGTAGTGGAGACTCTCAGGGGTTTGTGGAGATAAACGGAGGATTGAGTTCCTTTCCAGAGATCTCATGCCCATCTCAACTTTACTACACCAAGTTGGGAATCAAGAAAAGATCCCTCAAACTCTTAGGGAGAAATTAGAAGATGCCGCACAGCTAATCGAAAAGAAAACTGAGGAGCATCACAAGCAACGCAAACCACTCGCTATGCGTAAAAAAAAAGCCAGTAGCCATCAGAATGGTCAATCCCAAATTTGAAGAGAAGTAAGTCTCTCTCTCACTCAGTCAGTTTGTACTTACAAAGACCACATTGGGATGATTCGTTATTAATGGTGTCTATAAATGTTTGTTGTGCAGCTTTTCCAAAGGAAGGGATTACAACCTAGACAAGTACCGTTTGAGCTATTGGGCGTGATCCGTTCAGACAAGTACCGTTCAGATCAACTATCTCATCTTAAAAAAACACCTATCTCAACTCAGTTGGTGAATATGAGTATGTCGTCGATGCAGAATTCATGTATGAAGGAAGGGAGATGTGTGAACGGACGGTCATA
>OVBX01007852.1:0-10456 GCA_900406325.1 Erucastrum elatum
CGCGACACGAAGCTCTCACGGAAAAACTCTCAGAAAACACGAAGCTCTCAAGGAACGAAAGTGAAACGAAAAAATAAGAACAGGAGCACACAAAGAGATTAATTGATTACCCAGAGTTCACCGATGTGGCTACGTCTCTGGGGCCTGGCAAGGCAAATTACTAAACTCTTTCAAGATCACGCGACGGCTATGACCTAAAGTTTGTAACCCTAGNTGTATTTTATTTATCATAGGTATTAGTGAGTTAGTCTGAAAGTTTGTTAGCTCTGAATTGATAAGATGCCTCGGAGAGTAGACCAACAGGAAGAAGGCTCTTAAAGCATCAACCTTAAAATGGTATTTTTGGTCTTCTTGATACTCACTTTGATTTAGTGACTTATGCTATGATTTTGATCTTCTTGATGATCAGTTTGTTCATCAACTAGACAAATTATGCAACTTACATGTCAAAAAAAAAGAAGAGGATGAATTATTTGTACTAAATCATGGAGATTGGAGTATTAGTTCAAAAGGCTATTAAAGCGAGAGGAGATAAAGAGCTACTAAGAACTACTTCAAAGAATCAAGCTCAAACACAGTTTGTCAAGAAATAAACTCATCTAAACTGAAGAGTATGATCTGTTTCAAAAGGAGTCTTCCACTCGATCAGATGGTCAGTTTTGTGAACCTTGACACTAGCAATGTTGAAATGAAAGATGAGAAATGAAGATTTGTGTCACAGATCCAATAATGCAACTTTGGAGAAAGGCAATCACATTCCTTCCATAAACACCAGAATGTGTTTGTTTAAACTCAAGTTTTGTATGAAACAATATACACACTTTTCTCTGATTGAACGAGATTCTTAAGTGTTATGTTTCTGCTGTAGTAATGAGGATATCAAAAGAATAAAAAAATCTCAGTTTGAGGTTCTCGAGTGTTTGGTTATAGAAAGAAAATTAACGGTTGGTTTTTCAGATACCAGATAGTAAAATGTTGCAAATGCAAGAGGAAAGCAATGATGCTCTACAGCTTGAGTCCGTACAACTAGTCAAACTAACAAAATAGGAACCATAATAAGACATAAAGAAAGTCCCAACCGTATGAAGATGTGCTGCAAGCATCACACTATATTGTTATAAGCTCAAACTCACAATCATCTGGACACCATGCTTTTAAGTCATGCCCCATCTTAAGTCTCTCTTGCTCGGGAAAATCCTTGTGAAAGTAGAGGCTGTCAATACGAAAAATAACATTTTCCAAACTCTTTGCGTTCGATAGGATGTATTTGGCCACCTCTTCCCCGTACCTTCTTCCCCTTACCAGCCAATCTAATGTCTTAAGATGGAGCAAACATTGAGGAACATGTTTTGGCTGCTTCCATGTCAGTCCAACATAGTGTTCCTGAAACCAAAAAACATTATAATATATTAACAGACCATCCAACCCTTAAACCAAGCTGTAACTATATTTTTTTTTTATGAAAGATGGAACTTGCAATGCTTACACTGATGATCTCGAGAATTTGTAAATTAGGAAAGTTATCAAGCATGACCATTAGTGGATTCCAGGAAGGTAGATCCTTTGTAAACAGCTGCAAATGTTCCAGCTGATTGAAGATGCGCCCAGCAGGAACCTTAATATAAATGCAATTAGGCAGTAAAGATCCCATAAACAACAACAAACTCAATTCATTAACAAGAGAGAGACCATACCTTAAGTTCTGATATACTCAAGGAAAGGCGTTTGACTGAAGAGAGTGATTTTCCCAGCAGAAAATCAGCATGCGTCCAAATTTTTGCCTCCACCAGCTCAGGTGCATTAATCATCAAAAATCCAGATCCGATGGGACTGCCAATCGCATTAATCGTCAACTTTTTCAAAGATGGAGTGTTTATCACGTAGTCAGAATTATCAAAGACGTTATCTTCTATGATTAGCTCCTGTAGAGATGGCACGGCAACAGTGAAAGTCTCCACACCATCATGACCCCATCGAGTAACAAACAAATCTTCAAGACTAACACATCCAGCTAAAAGGTTCTCAACGGATTCATCGTCTTCATAGATCAAATCTTCAAGCTGTAGAGTTCTAAGAGACTTGAAACAAACGGGAGAAGGGACCTCCTCTAGAGCAACGGAACCATCCTCACCACGAAGTTTCAATGTTTCCAGAGACTGGCAGTTAGACAAGTTGATAGAATATCTGAAGCAGTCATCCATGTCATCCAAGTCATCCATATCCAAACACGGGCGAAACAGTTTGAGTACCAACTCACGCACATGGAGTCCACATGCAATTCCAAGCAACTCTCCAAAATCATCCATACGATCGTCTTCGCCAAGTGAAACATCCATATCCAAACTCTGTAGATACGGAGCTTCGAGTGAAAGCATAGTCCTCCGAACACTATCTGAAAACCCCTGAATATCATTGCCACCCTTGTAACTAAACGTGAGCTTGGGCACCATCTTCCAAAGAGACCGCCACTGCTTAGACAGAACACTGGTGGCTACTACATCTTTTGTAGTTGGAAGTGAAGACAAGATCTTCACACGTAAACCATCCGACAACTTACTGATCCTATCCAAACTTTGACCAGGGCTGTAATAAAAAAAAAAAAAGAGAAAAAAACGATTTAATGCTGCTTAAAGTTTGAGAAACACCATGTAGTATATGGTTAATAGAACTAATCAATTAAAGAATCGAACTTACTGCCTTCTTTCCATTGTGGTTGAGAGAGAGAGAGAGAGAGAGCTCAGGAGCAGAGGATAAAACTTTCGTAAACCCTAATTTCAGCGACTGATAGAGAAGAACACATTCGTAACCCTAATCATCATCATCATCTGTTCCTGCAGACAGCACACACATTCAACCCAAAAAGGCATCAGCTTTAAGATCAAAGTAGAGAGTTAAGACAAAACCCACAATGTATAACACTAATGGAACGAAGAAAGGTCGAAACTTTTGTAAACCCTAATTTCAACGACTGATAGAGAAGAAGACGAGAGAAGAGTGAAGGTAGGAGAACTAACCGCTGCTATCAAAACGACTTGTATTCAATCAATCACCAAGCTTTTGATCCCCCAATTCTTGAAAGACTTGTTTCACGGAAGCAGAGAGAAACAAACACAAGATGAAGCAACAATTTGAGGGTTTGATTTCAATTTGATTAGAACAAGAAGACTCGATATTTTGCTAAATTAAGGCCCAGTATTTTGCATCGGCTATCATAACCGCATTTTAGTGTAGCGTAGGCCCTAGAGTTCTTCATTTTGAATACGACGTCGCTAGTTACTTCATATTCAACAAAATGTTTTGAACTCTCGTATAATATCTTTTTACAGTGATATGATTAAATTTCTCACCATCACGTTATGTCAAACCCGAACCTAAATTTTTTTGGGTCCAAATTCTCGGATCTAAAAGATTAAATGTTTTTAAGTTAGTTAGTTTCGATGTATGATCACGATCGCTCTTCCACTCATCTCGTCTAACAGAATTGTACATGAAATCTATTTATTCTTCATAAACGACTCTATTTATTCTTCAATCTTCATAAAGACTCTGGATGCTTCAGTGTCTTTACTTCACTCTTGCTTCAACTGAACTTCCACGTTAGCTCCCATACTCTTTTCCTCCACATTCAAATCAACACCCTCCATCTTCTTATTCTCAACGTTCTTCAAGCTCTTCCTCACATACGCCCTTCCATAGTTATCTTGGTAAGAGTGATGAATCTTCGTCTACAACTTCTTCCTCCATTGTACGATGGATTGTTTGATGAAGTGTCATGGGCCACTGAAGACGAGGTGTGGATCTTTTATGATAAACTCTTATGTAACTTTTTGTGAGTAACAATTTCAAGTGTTTTTGTTTGTATAGCATACAGAGGAGCTTCGAAGATCATTTCGCTTCAAGTCATATCCTTCTAGTCACCAAGATTTACAAGGTTACCACAATAACCTTGTCTTTGGTTCTTGAATCCCTTTCTCATTGTGTTGGGTATTTTTTTGGTTGTTTAGCTGAAGAATCCTAAGCAGAGGAAACCTTGTCGTGGTGAAGAAGACAATGAGGAAACAATATTCCTTAAGACTGAAGATGAACTTCTTCTGGAGGTAACTTGATCTCTCTCTCACCCGGCTTCTTTAAGAAGTAAAATACATTTGTTGAAATCATTTGCTTAGCTCTTTCTCTTTCACATGCCCTATGCGCTCACATCTACAAACTATATACATTGGTTTTGATGTCAACTGTGTCTGAAGATCTGTATTCTTTTTGGTTTTTGTATATTCTGGCAGATGAAGGAGTATTAGCTGATGGGTCTTGTTATGGCTGTGGAAGAAAAAAAAACAGAGATGCTTGTATTCTCTGGACGTTTTTGCTTTTGACTGGATACGCAGAGTATGATAGATTTTTCAGCTTTGGCCGATACTCTGATTGCCTGATTGATTGCAGTTTCAGCGATGAGGTTTAAGAAGGAGACTGGCTCTTGCAATTGCTCCTGAGACTCAAAAAAGAAGTGATCTAGAACATGATTCGACTCAAGAGATTGTTCGCATGACAGAGTCAAGAAGTGCAACATAAAAAAGAGATATTACCGTTTTACATATGTGAAAGAACAAGTTCCTCCTGCAATTGTTCAACTTCAATCGCACCATTTGAATCTGTTTTGGACGATTTATGCTCTTATTTTGACCTTCTTTATGATCAGTTTGTTCATCAGCGAGACGAATTATACAAGTTACATGTCAAAAAGGAGGATGACTTTATTAGTACTTAACCATGGAGATTCAAGTATACGCTCCAAAAAGCTATAAAAGCGAGATGAGAGAAAGAACCACTAAGAACTACATCAAAGAAGAAGTTGTCAAAGTAATTGGAGAGATTCAAGTTCAAAAACAGAGTTTGTCAAGAAATAAACTCATCTAAACTGTTTCAATGAGAATCTTCACTCGATCAGATTGTCAGTTTTGTGAACCTCGTCACAAATGTTGAAATGAAAGGAGGAGTGAAAGAAGGAAAATGAAGCTCTGTTACAAATCCAATAATGATCATTGGAGAAAGGCAAGCACATTCCTTTCATATATACCAGAATGTGTTGCTAACTTGCTATGGATTATGGATTCAATTCTAGTTTCGGACTTGAGACATTGGTTGTGTACACCGGAGCAGATTTTTTTCATGACAAAGTTGTTTGTACACCAATTTGTAGAAGAGCTTGTGCTACTGAAAATTTCCAAATCTTCTGAGGTTTTAAGTTCATGAACAGCTCAGGACAGGAAATATAGAAGCTGGGAAAACTTTCCTAGACATGGATGATAATCCAATGTATTTTTTAAAACTCAAGTTTTGTATGAAACAATATACACACTTTTCTCTGGTTGAACGATTGATCTTATGTTAATGTTTCCGTTGCAGTAATGAGATAGATATCACAAGGTTTAAAATCTCAGTTTGAGGTTCCCCGAGTGTTTGGTTATAGAAAGAACGTTAAAGGTTCAAATGATTGCTCTAAGACATAGTCAACTACACAAATTAGGAACCATAATAAGACATAAAGAAAGTCCCAACCGTATGAAGATGTGCTGCATCACACTATATTGATATAACCTCAAACTCACGATCAACTGGACACCATCCTTGGAAGTCACGCCACACCTCAAGTCTATCTTCCTCGGGAAAATCCTCGTACCCGTCGCAGTAGAGGCAGTCAATGCGCAAAATAACATTTTCCAAACTCTTTGCATTCCTTAGGATGTAATTGGCTACCTCTTCCCCATATCTTCTTCCCTTTACGTGCCAATCTAATGTCTTAAGATGAAGCAAACTTTGAGGAGCATATTTTGGTTGCTTCCATGTCTGTTCACAACTGTGTTCTTGAAACCAAAAACCATTATAATAGATTAATAGATCACCCAACCCTTAAACCGAGCAGCTGCGTAACTATTTTTTTTTTATTATGAAAGATGAAACATGCAATGCTTACACTGAGGATTTCTAGAACTTGTAAATTAGGAGAGTTATCAAGCATGACCATTAGTGGATTCCAGGAAGGTAGACAGTGTGTAAACAGCTGCAAATGTTCCAGCTGATTGAAGATGCTACCAGCAGGAACCTTAATATAAATGCATTAGGCAGTAGTATTAGTAATGATCCCATAAACATTGTAACAACAACAACAAAACTCAATTCATTACAAGAAAACCATACCTTCAGGTGTGATATACTCAAGGTAAGGCGTTTGACCGAAGTGATTGATTCTTCCTGCAGAAATTCACCATGGGTCCAAATATTTGCCTCCACCAGCTCAGGTGCATTAGTCATCATAATTTCAGGTCCGATAGGATAGCCAAACGCATTAACCGTCAATTTTTTCAAAGAAGGAGAGTTTATCACGTAGTCAGCAGAATCATCAGAGACGTTATCTTCTATGGTTAGCTCCTGTAAAGATGGCACGTCAACAGTGAAAGTCTCCACACCATCATCACTATTTCGAGTAACAATCAATTTTTCAAGACGAACACAGCCACTAAAAAGGTTCACAACGGATTCATCGTCTTCATAGTACACATCTTTAAGGTGCAGAGTTCTCAAAGACTTCAGACAAACTGGAGAAGGGACCTCTAGAGCAATGGAACCAAAATCACCACGAAGTTTCAAGGTTTCCATAGACTGACAGTTAGACAAGTTGATAGAATATCTGAAGCAGTCATCCATGTCATCCATATCCAAACATGGGCGAAACAGTTGGAGTACCAACTCACGCACATGGAGTCCACATGCGATTCCAACTAACTCTCCAAAACCATCCATACGATCGTCTACGCCAAGTGAAACATCAAGATGCAAACTCTGTAGATACGGAGCTTCGAGTGAAAGCATAGTCCTCCGAACACTATCTGAAAACCCCTGAATATCATTGCCACCGTTGTACCTAAACGTGAGCTTGGGCACCATCTTCCAAAGAAACCGCCACTGTTTAGACAAAACAGCTGTGGCTACGACACCTTTTGTTGTTGGAAGTGAAGACAAGATCTTCGCAAGCACAGCATCTGGCAACTGACTGATCCTGTCCATACTTTGACCACATCTGTAATAAAAAAAACGATATGGATCTTATGGTTTGAGAAACACAGTGTCGTATGGTTAATATAATTTATCAATTACATACAACATCAAAACTATTACCTTTTTTTCATTGTCTACACAATGTTAGGATAACTAACCGCTACTATCAAAACGACTCGTATTCAATCACAAAGCTTTGATCCCCAATTCTTGAAAGACTTGTTTAAGAAGACGAGAGAAACAAACACAAGAAGCAACAATTCGAAATCCTACTATGGATTCGAAGAACGGGTAAAAAAAGATCTAGGAGATGATCACAAATGAGGAAGAATAAACTCGAATGACTTGAGTTTGTATGCAAAGCTATTTATTAGCAACGTTGCTTGAGAGATAAGTAATAGGTGAAAAAGAAAAGTTTATTGATTGTGTGTGTTCTAAAATGTGCACTGAGGCTACATATATATAGCAAACCAAAGAAGAGATTTAACTATATAGAAAAAGTAAAAGAGATGAAGCCAAGTATGATTAGGAAAAAGTAGTATTTTGACCCAAAAAAAAAGGAAAAGTAGTATTAGCTAACTTTAACGGTATTGTCCTTTACACTTTGGCGCATGGAGGCTCAATGTTGATCCGATCATTCTGAGGATGAGAGCTTTGCAAACAGTGGGATGTGCAGAGATAATATAGATTATTCAGTTTTTCATTGGTTTATCGAGGGATGGAGACGGTTCTTTCAGGTGCTCCTGAGACTTGTGGTGATTGTGATTTATCTCGATTTACTCAAAAAAAATGATAAACAGTATTCGACTCCAGAGATTGTTCGCATGAGAAGACAGAGTTGTGCAAACAGAACAAAACTGACTTTAAGAGTTGAGCAAGAAAGCGTGAAGAACCAGATGATTCCAGAGAGTGATCATGAAGAAGATGGACACGAAATATTTACCATTTTACATAATGTGAAAGAAATAGAGGACCATTTGAATCTGTTTTTGGACGACTTATGCTTTGATTTTGGCCTTCTTGATGATCAGTTTCTTCATCAACGAGACAAATTATACAATTACATGTCAAAAAAAAAAGAGGATGAATTATTAGTACTAAATTGAGGAAGAGCTTGTGCTCATGACAAAACTGTTTGTACACCAATTGTGGAAGAGCTTGGTGCTACTGAAAGTTTCCAAATCTTCCGAGGTTTTAAGCTCTTGAACAGCTCAGGACACGAAATACAGAGGCTGAGAACATTTTCTTAGACATGGATATTCCAATGTATTTGTTTAAACTCAAGTTTTGCATGAAACAATATACATACACACTTCTCTCTGGTTGAACGAGATTCTGTTGTGTAGTGTTTCTGTCGTATTAATGAGATTAGATATCACAAGGTTTAAAATCTCACTTTGAGGTAGTGTTTGGTTATAGAAAGAACGTTAATGATTACTTTTTTCAGTTACCAAATAAATAAAATGTTGCAACTGCAAGAGCAATGATTGCTAGTCAACTAAACAAATTAGGAACCATAATAAGACATAAAGAAAGTCCCAACCGTATGAAGAAGATGTGCTGCATCATGTTATAAGCTCAAACTTACAATCATCTGGACACAATCCTTCGAAGTCAAGCCACACCTCAAGTCTATCGTCCTCGGGAAAATCCTCCTCGTCCAACTCGTCGCAGTCAATGCGCAAAATCACATTTTCCAATCTCTCTGCATTCGATAGGATGTATTCGGCCACCTCTTCCCCGTATCTTCTTCCCGTTACCTTCCAATCTAATTTCTTAAGATGGAGAAAACATTGAGGAACATGTTTTGGTTCCTTCCATGTCAGTTCACGATCGTGTTCCTGAAATAAAATAAAAAACCCATTATATATTAGATTAGTAGATCATCCAACACCCTTAAATTAGGAGCTGCTGTGTATTTATATTATGAAAGCTGGAACTTGCGCAACGCTTACACCGATGATCTCGAGAACTTGTAAATTAGGAGAGTTGTCAAGCATGACCATTAGTGGATTCCAGGACAGTAGATAAATTGTCATCAGCTGC
This sequence comes from Erucastrum elatum, assembly GCA_900406325.1. NCBI lineage: Eukaryota > Viridiplantae > Streptophyta > Magnoliopsida > Brassicales > Brassicaceae > Erucastrum > Erucastrum elatum. The sequence goes on from OVBX01007852.1 coordinate 9,097, forward strand.
AAATATTCCAGCCGATTGAAGATGCTACCAGCAGGAACCTTAATATATATTCAATTAGGCAGTAGAATTAGTAATGATCCCATAAACATTGTAATGGCAATAACCTCAATTCATTACAAGAAAACCTTACCTTCAGTTGTGATATACTCAAGGAAAGGCGTTTGACTGAAGAGAGTGATTCTCCCCGCAGAAAATCAGCATGGGTCCAAATATTTGCCTCCACCAGCTCAGGTGCATTAATCATCATAAATTCAGATCCGATAGGATTCCCAATAGCATAAATCGTCAACTTTTTCAAAGAAGGAGAGTTTATCACGTAGTCAGAATCATCAGAGACCCTATCTTCTATGTTTAGCTCCTGTAAAGATGGCACGGGAACACTGAAAGTCTTCACACCATCATGACCCCTTCGAGTAACAATCAAATCTTCAAGAACAACACAGCCACTAAAAAGGTTCACAACGGAATCATCGTCATTGTAGAACACATCTTTAAGGTGCATAGTTCTAATAGACTTCATACAAACGGGAGAAGGGACCACTAGAGCAATGGAACCATACTGACCACGAAGTTTCAAGGTTTCCAGAGACTGACAGTTATTACCCAAGATGATAGGATAATTGTTTAAACCTGGGCGAAACAGTTCGAGTACCAACTCACGCACGTGGAGTCCACATGCGATTCCAACTAACTCTCCAAAATCATCCATACGATCATCTTTGCGAAGTGAAACATCCATATGAAAACTCTGTAGATACGTAGCTTCAAGTGAAAGCATAGTCCTCCGAACACTATCTGAAAATCCCCCAAGATCATCGCCACCATTGCAATTGAACTTGAGCTTGGGCACCATTTTCCAAAGAGACCGCCACTGTTTAGACAGAACACTGGTGGCTACGACATCTTTTGTTGTTGGAAGTGCAGACAAGATCTTCACAAGTAAAGCATCCGGCAACTTACTGATCATGTCCATACTTTGACCACAGCTGTAATAAAAAGAAACGATTTGGATCTTATAGTTCGAGAAACACAGTGTAGTATGGTTAATCGAATTAATCAATTACATACAGAATCTAAATAGTTACCTTTTTTTCATTGTGTTTGATAGATAGAGAGATCCAGAGCAGAGGCTAAAACTTTCCTAAACCCTAATTTCAGCGACTGATAGAGACGAAAACGAGACAGGAGTGCTTTTGTCTACACAGTTATTAGGAGAACTGACACGCCAAGAGAATGGAGGCGCAGAAGTTTAAAGAGATTTCTGTATATTAACTTGTTGAGGCTGTAGGCAAATTTAGACATGTGAAAACTGAAGATTTGTATAAACTGAATCTGAGTTTCTTATTTTCTTTTTCAATTG
>OVBX01007854.1:0-10454 GCA_900406325.1 Erucastrum elatum
AAATTTTAACAATTTTTTCTTTTAAAATTTCAATCTAAATTATTTAATTAGTTTCAAATATGAAATTAATCAAAAGATATAATTTTGTCATTACAAACGTAAAACATATCATCATCATAATAATCTAATAAAATTTTATTAATACTTTAAATTAACATAAAAGATAAATCTATAAAATAAACTATTACCAATAATTATCAGTGAAACTTATGAAATTAAACTCTTCTTCATTAAAGTCTTAATTGCATTTTATATGAATTTTCTCTTCATCTGAGTTTATATTGACACATATTAACAAAATATATAATAATTAAAAATATTTCTATTAAAATTTATAAACTAAAAGTTAATAAATTATATATGTATAGTAGAACCTAGTTTTTTAATTTTTAACGGCAAGAGTTTGTATTTCTTACCTCATCACACTTCAATTGAAATTCGCAAAAGCAATGTCTCATGCCTAATACAGATTGCAAACATCACATTCATGATTTTCATGTGAATAAATCGAATTACTTAGCTATTTTTTATATGTGAGATAATTTGGTTGCATAAAAGTGAAGTAAACTTAAAAAATAAAAATAAAGAATATTAAACGATTTAATATTTTTAGAATAAAATCTTGCAAAACTATAAAAATATTTCTAAAATTTGATAATACTCTTTAATAATAGTTATCTTTGAGTATAATTAAAATATTTTTAAAATAAAAACTAAAATATTTAAAAACTAACAAATCAAAAAGTTATGTATTAAAATTAATGACTAAATCTAAATAATGGAATATGGCAAATAAGCTTTTAAAATAGTAAAATATGACAAATAAGTAAAATATCCTAAAATCATGGAAAATATGACAAGTAAGGAAAATTGAAGTTATCACATAAAAATATTCAAACATAAGACAAATAAATAAAATTAACAAATAAAGTTATTAATAACATGACAAATAAATATATAACTTAAATTATGGAGAATATGATAATAATCAAAACTAAAATTATTAAAAATATGATAAATAAGTAAATTACCTAAAATTATGGAAAACATGACAAATAGATAAAATTACCTAAAATTATGGAGAAGCTGACACATAAACCAAATGACTTCTCAAATAATTATAGAAAACATGATAAATCAGAAAATTTACTTTTCAATTAAGTATAGATATAATAGTAACACAATAGTGAAATTGTTCATTCAATGGACAAAACCAAATTTCAGCCAAAAACATTAGGATTCTAACCAATAAGAGTCATAGTTTCATTATAGAATTGGACCGTGGATATTTGTTTCTTCTATACAGCAATTCCAATTATAGAGTTGGACCGTCAACTTCCTCTAAAAAATTTACATTTGGGACTGTATTTGTAAATTAGCAGATGTATCGAGCATGCCAATTATACCCTTAGTTCATTTTCTCGCCGATTTAAATTTTGCGACGTATATCTTTCTTACGACGTATAAACCAAACCGGAATCTAAAGAACCGAAATTCTTCTTTGCTGGATTTAGTCGGCAACATTTTTCCAAACCAAAGAACTCAAAATGCCAAATACCAAACCGATAACCAAACTCCGGTTCTACTTTCTGATTTCCAATAGATCGGGCCGATTTGAGTAGTAGGAGTTGTCTCCACCCAAATGACGGAGAGATTCTTCCCGACAAAACCAAGCTCCGTCGGCGGCGGCGCCGGGAATCACCGGCGAGATCACCTCACTCTCCTCTCCGGCCCCATTACCTCGTAACTTTCTTTCCCATCCTTTTTGCCTCATAATTTGTATCTCTCTCTCTTCCTCATTCACTGTTCTCTCTCTCTACTTACAGAGGCAAAACCTCTCTCCTATTCCAATTCGCAATCAACATAGCGACTGCTTCTCAAAACAACCACGTCGTCTTCATCTGCCACCGCAAAAGAATCGAATCCAACCCTCCCTTTCTCTCTCAGGGAATCGACCCTTCCTCACATGTATTCAATCGAATCCAGATCAAGTAAGAAACTTGCACAATTTGAAAAAAAAAAACTAATTCACTTAGCTTTGATTCACTTTGGCCTTTTATTTTGTAAATCGAAAGGTATGTGGATGATGATGAAGGACTCAGGAACTACTTCGCCGCGTTTCATCTTCATCTTGATCTCCCAGCTGCAGTTGTAATCGATGACTTTGGTGACTACTTCCCCAACTCGAAAGGGAGTTTAATGAACTCACGTGCTAGAGACATGGCCATGGTGCGGACACTTGCTCTATGCCACAATGCTATTACTGATGCCAAGTGAGTCTTTCACTTCTTTTTTTTTCCAGTGAAAAAGGGTTTTTTTTGTAAGAACTATTTTTTTTTCTGTTTCAGCAAGAAAGGTGCTTGTGAGCTTGTTTTATCCGAGACCAGTTCTGGAGACTCTCCCAGGTCCTTGTTCATCTACAAACGATGGATCCCTTCCATCTTTACAGTAAAAGGTCTTTTGCTTTTTATCCTTTTCTTGATTTCATATTAAGAAACATTTTTAACTCCAGAGTTTGTAAAACAATCCATTGTATATGATGAAGGTCATGGTGATGGGTCGTTTCTCATGAGAAGTATTGGTTCCTCCGAGAAATGCGCCAAGTATTCCATCGCGCTGCAGTATCTCATCTTGGAGGAGATTGTTGATTAATGAAAGAGTTAGTTTAGTTCTTACAACACAAGTTTTGTGTCTTGTATTTGTCAAAAGGGGAAATAGTATGTTTTTCCTTATAACATGAGTTGTGTTTTTTTTTTGGTCAAAACATAAGTTGTGTTTAAAAAAAAAAAAGTTGTGTTATTTGCCATTTATTTTATAGTTCTAATAGCTTATTTTTAAACTAAAAGTATTCGAGAAATATATAGTTAGGGTTTATGTCTTTCTCACTTGTTGCTTGGGCTGGCTTGCTAAATCTCTAACAGTCTTTATGGAGTGGGGAAAGCTTCCAGAGGAGATGATAGAGGAGATTTTGTCATGGGTTCCAGCTAAATCTCTAGCACAATTTCAATCAACATCGAAACATTGGCACAAACTACTAAAATCTGAGAGCTTTGCTAAGAAACACTCTGCTAATGTACCAGAGGATGAGGAGCCTCTTAGTATCATGTTGATTGATTATAGAGTATTCTTAGTAAAAATCAATCTCCATGATGCTCCTCCATCTGTTAAGGTAGCATATCAATTCAACCTTAAAGACCCTCATAATTCTTCACAAGTCGCTATACGTAACGTGTTTCACTGTGACGGATTATTGCTATGCACCACAAAAGACAGGAGACTTGTGGTTTGGAATCCATGTTCAGGGGAAACCAAGTGGATTAAACCCAGAGATAGATACAAGAAACACGACTACTTTGCTCTCGGTTACAACAACAACAACAAGCAATACAAAGTCCTGAGGGTGGAGAGTCGAAAGACGTTACCAATCAAGAATAAGTATGAGATTTACGACTTCGCCTCTGATTCGTGGAGAGTTCTTGGTGTGACTACTGATTGGTTTTTAGCAAAATATCGTCGCCGTGGCATATCTTTCAAGGGAAATACTTATTGGGTTGCTACATGGAATCGTACTGATTTCGTACTTAGTTTTGATTTTTCAACAGAGATGTTTCAAAGTCTATCGTTTCCTCATCCTTTTTCGCATGGTATATCTGCTTTATCTGTGGTTGGAGAAAATAAACTTTGTCTATTAGGCACTTCAAGCTTTTATTATCCAACAAGAGGTGTACATCTATCAGATACAACTTGTTGGATGAAAAATAGTGTAGGATCAGTCATGTTGTGGAGCGAGTTGCTGACAGTGAAAGCCCATAGCGAGGTAAATCATGATGCGTTGAGTTTCTTGGTCGACGAGCAGAACAAAACTCTAGTGTATTGCAACCAGTCCTCGAAGAACAACAAGATCGTACATATTGTGAGAGGAGACACAGATAAAAACGTGGATCCTCTTGATCGAAACTCTACAATCAAACCATCATCATCTTCCTCACTTCTTCTGAATTATGTTCCAAGTTTGGTCCAAATAAAACAAGGAAAGAGCAAAGCATGTGATTTGTAACTTTTCTTTTCATTGTTGTAATTGTTCTTATTAGGGAACTTAGGTCTACACTTCCATATGATATAATAAGATGTTTTACCGTTATTTAACACACAAAAGAGAGTATAGATTTTGGTTGAGCAATAGGTAAAAAATAGAATCAAAGGTTTTGAAAAAAAAGTCAATTAGTATCTTCAGACACGGTAAACCTTAATAACCTGATGGATGTTGGCACGACAGATAGGACATTCCGATGCATGGGATTTGATCTGGGTCAAGCAAGACATGCAACCAGCGACATGTCCACACGGGACACAGATCCCATCAGATGGAGCATCCATACAAATCAAGCACTGTCCTGCAGAGCTCCCTCTGTCTTCTGTATTTTCACCACCAACTGAAGCTGATGAAGGGGTAGTTGAACCGCTTAATGGGTAATGCATCTGAATTTCTTCCTCTACCGCTTCTCTATAATCATCTGCCAATGGAGGAGCAGATGGTAGTACTGTCTGGACAACGACCGGGGGACGCACTGGCTGTATATTTTGATTTTCATGAGTGTTTCATTTATATAAAACAAAGAAGGAATAAATGAAACAGTCCAATGGCTGTTTGTTGATTTTGACATTTACCTGTGGGATTCCTTTGCATGCATCACAAAACCACTTCAGCTGTTGTCTGCCCTCTTCTATCGAAGGTGCCAGTTCCAGACTTTTTTCTGTAATAAAGAGAAGGAAATTTACTCACATGTTTTGAATTCACAAAAACAGAGTTTTAATAATTAAAGAGCAGATAATAGAACAGAGACACTTTCTTAGCAAGCTGTAGATTTTTTTTTATACAAACTAAGAATACTTGCCAGCAACTTAACAGTGTGTACTTCACTCTCAACTACTTGAGGCCTACGCCTATTCAATCAACAATGCACAAAACTTAGAGGTTTGCATGCAAACAACATATAAACGTGCTGGGATATTACTTTTGGTGTTATCATTATCAACAATCGTCACTGAAGTATTAGGGTGCATCTCTTGTGGTTCTTCCAAGTTTTGATTCCTCAAAGCCATCACCACCCGTGGCTGTGCATCCTGATTACATCATCCCAATTTCAGTAACCAGATAAAACCAAAAATATTCAAGACTTAAGCAAATTACATCTTGTTCTCCTTAAATGTTATTATATAATGATCATCGTACCTTCAGACTAGCATACACAACCAGCTCAAATTTGTATGGCTTAGGGTAAATTGAGCTAGTTGGTATGATGACAACCCATCTGCAAATCAAAGAAGATTCATATATAGTCTTGTGTGTAAAGTCGAAATCCTTAGGAAAGGGGTTAAGTTCAACGAGTCAATACTCACACTCTTTTTGAAAGAAGCTGAGGAGCAAGTACACCAAGAAGAGAAGGACCGTAAAATTCACGCATCCAACCAGAGAACACGCATATGTAACTCTACAGAATAATCATATCTTTCAAAAATTAATCAGAGGAATGAAAAACGAAGAATAAGGTATTACAAAAACATACCTCAATGACACGTACAACATTGGTGAACTTATAGTATCGAGCTTGTTGAAGTGCTGTCTGACAATCATAATTTGCTGCCGAAAAAAAAAAAACAGATTATGACAAATGGGATGAGATAAAGATCAATATACATAACATAGACACCAAAGTCACATTCAGGTAAGTAGAAAGCATCCAGTTTAGTAAGGATTTCTATTAAAAAACAGTTTTTTTTTTTGTTACAAATTTAGGATCAAAGTCTATATAAAACGTTTCTTAAATTTTGGTTCGATAAGCGAATGTCTCCACTTGCCTACGTTTAGGACCGCCTTTGGTAGTAAGAGAGGAAAAACACTTACCACCATTTGAAAGAAGTAATTTAACAGTCTTCTCGAGACCTCTTCTTGCAGCACGGTACAGAGGAGTCGCGTCACGGGGAGCTGATACCGACAAGAGTAAAAGACATGACAAAATGTGCTGAAATACATTACAAAACTCAAACTTGTCTCTGATCGTAAGCATTTTTCCAATATTGAATTAGCTACTGAAGCTCAGTTACTTTCTCACTTGAAACAAGAAAGATGGAATAGCCAAATTTAAGAAAAGTCTTTTTAATAAAAATAATCTTAAAAATACCAGGAGGATGGGCATTAACATTGGCGCCCAGCTGGATCAAAGTTTGGGCGACATCATATAGCTCAGACTTCTTGCAAGCCAAGATCAAAGGCGTGTTTCCTTCTTTATCCATCCACTGCGATGATATTGAAACACACGTAAATCAAAACACGACTACTGTCTTGTAAAACCCTAAAATTCAGAGCAATATAATAGGAGAACCTCGAGGTCTGCACCCTCTAGACAAAGAGCTCGAATCCCTTCTACGTTGCCGGACCTCACATGGTTAAACATTAATTTCTTTTTCGATTGCATTTGCCCCATCTTTCTCGTATATCAGAGAAAATGTTTTGTTTTTGTTTACTTCCTTAATTAGCAAATAAGAGTTCATAGCTGGCCTGGTCAAATTCAGATCAAGAAGACTTCACTCTGAAAAGTCAAAACTACCAACAGTGGATTTGTTTTGGATATTTTTACTAAATTTGTAAACTATTCCCTTTATTTTAGAACTTCCAAACTTTTTTGCACGCTGATTATTTTTGTTATCACTAAACCCTGACAGAAGGTTCGTTTTTGTGGTTGATTACGAATGTTCAACGCATTTCATTTTCAGAGCTTACATCAGCTCGCGCTCTATCTCTGAATCTCGGTCAATTTTTGAGATGTGAATTTTATCTTTTTTCTAAAAGACGCGTAAAACACATCAAATTTTCTAAAAGACGCGTAAACACTAGAATTCTCGGCTCCTAAACTCCCAACTGAATACATCCTCTTACATTCTTTTTGTTGATTTTGAATCTTATTATACTAGTATTCTCTCAAATATTTTATATTAATCGTTGACTTTAAGAACTTGACTGAAAGAATATTATAAAACTAAACGGTCTCTCTTTAAATATTGGTTTGCATCACACAAGATCCTACTACTTAATCCCTTTATGTTTTTTTCCTACTCATTGTGATATAATCCAAATTGAAAGAAGTCTCCAAAGATAAGCAAGTTGTAAGAACTACATGATTCTAGAAATTACAATCCTATTTCCAAAACTATTCATAACTCTGCATAAGGCAAAATACAGCGTCAAAATACTTTTCTATTTTTCTGTAATTAATACTATCTTCTGATTATTTTTTACCTTTTTCATAAACAATATATGATTTGAAAATTTTTTATTGGTTGTCATTTTAGGGGTGAATATAAGGGTGGGCAAAATATCCGTAAATTTTGATTCGATTCGTTATTCGCTTCGATCCGATCCGAAAAATTCGGATATCCGTAACTTTACAAATCGAAGCAAATACTAAAATTCAATATCCGTCAAAAACGAATCAAATCACAAATATTAAAATTTTGGGAAGCGGATATCCGATCCGATCCGGCAATATATAAATACATGTATATCTTAATTATATTTAAAGTTTTATATGTATAAAATTATATAATTTTTATTCTGACATATGATTTGACAGATTTTATTTACATTATTACTTATATAAAAGTAGTACATAAAAGGAAAAATAATATTTTATGATAACTATAATTTTTCTCTTAAGTTTTGTGTTATTATACTTGTTAACTAAGTTTAAAATTTTTACAAAATATGTGAATTTACTAATTCTTTTAATTTTTATCTTATATATCACGTAAAAGTATATCATACAAAATAAATTTGCATCGAAATTTTAGGATTGTTTATATTAATCAAAACATATGAGATATCCGTAAGTATTCACAAATATCCGCAAATATCTAATTATTTTTTGGATATCCGTTTTTCCGAATATCTGTATTTCTCCGAAGCAAAGCAAATACAAAAATTAGATATCCGTAAAATACGAAGCAAATCACAAATACCTTCAAAAACCCAGATATCCGATCCGTGCCCAGGCCTAGGTGAATATAGAGTGAACGCAACAAAAACTCTATATTTTGTCATACTCATTGTGATATATCCAAAGTAGCCTCAAAAGAGATAAGCAAGGTGTCCAAACTACATGATCGTAGAAATTACTATCACATTTCCAAAAGTATTCATATCGCATAAGACTATACAAATTACCAACAATTCTTTAGTCTCTAAGAAAAGCCTCTGACACTTCATTTGTATCTAACTAGTACACATGAAAAAAAAGTTGAAGAAAAACAATCATAACTTACACACATATCTAAGAACCCTTCTACTTTCTTATGTGCTTGTTTTTATCTTACAAGAGATGATATAAAATCCAGATGTAAATAGTTTAAACGATGAAGTAAATCAGCAGTGTGAAAAGAGGTCTATAGAAAGAGGCATACGAGAGAGAATAAAAAAACTTGTGAATGAGAATAATCAATATTTTTGTTTGAAAGAATGTTAAATTTGTATCAATCAGAAAACACTGTTACAATAGATGATGTATCTCTTTTTGAAGATCAAACATTACAAAATGTCATGTTTTTTCTCTAGTTTCTTGAGGCAAACCAAACAGCTATTGCTCTCGGATACTTGATGATGTCCCTTCTCTGGAGTGTTGATAACTTGTTTCTGACATTCTTTTCAATCAGCTTTGCCATCTATTGGGCAATGTGATGCTGGTCACCATGCTTTCTACCATTTCTTTTTCTCTAAATTGAGGGAATAAAAATCTGATAAGCGTACTGAACCAGAACAAAGTGATTTTTAACTCGAGAACAATCAATATTAGAAAAGAACTAAAACAAAAACCCATATAGCTCTCGCATTTTGGAAGATGTTTGAATTGAAAAGGTCATGACTTTTTTATGTGTCATTCATAGATGAAATTATTTAAAATTGTTATAATTTGATTGATTGCTGATTTTAATTAATTATTTATTTTAATCAGATCTAAAAATAAATAGTAATTCTAGAATGAATTAATACAAGTTACCAAACATCAGAAGTAATATTGAAAATAATGATTTATGGTAACTAGTTGCAGAAATTATAGAAATAATATATAATGTTTCATCAGTTTGTTTATTTTTATCATTTATTTATTTATAACTATATAAAAACTTTAATATATTTTGTAAGAAACAAATATAACGGTTGTATATTATTATATTAATAATCAGATTTGTATGTCAAGCATTATTAGACCTTCTTATGTTGTAAAGCTCACACATGATTTATAATAATTTATAAATATTTTGATATTATTTATAACCAATTTTTAATTATGGCTTACAAAATCCTTTTATTATAATTTATAAATTATTTTTAATTAAGACTTTTATCAAATATTTTTATTTTCATCAAATTTTATCAAATCATTTATGAAGATTTTTAAATTCAATTATAAGAGTTAAATCGTTTATATATGTTTCTAATCTATTTATAATTTTATAAATGTATATTTATAACTATTTATACATCATATATAAATATTTCACATTTATTATTATATATAAGAACCGAAATTATTTACTATGCTTATAGGTGAAATCTTAAAAATTGTTATAATTTTCATAGGATTTATGTGTTTTATTTATTCTTAATAACTAGTAAATAAAAACTAATTCTAAAATCAAAAACCATCAACTTTTACAATGGAGTACCTCAATAAGAAATATCGATAATTGTTTTAAATGGTTACATATATATATTTAACTGTATAAATGTAAATTTATAAATATTCATAATTCATATAAAAATTTATCAGAGCTTTTATCATAATTTAAAAATGAAGTTGCTTAAGTGATTTTTGGTACATGTATGTTCAAGGGTGAAATCTGAAAAACTCTTAAAGTGTAAAAATAAATAATAATTATACAATCAATTATCTAATTTTTTTTTTTTCGATTTTAAAACCTTATTCATATCTAATAATAAAATTTAATTATTTTCATATTATATCCAAAACTTTATTTTTTGCCAAATCTTTAGGAAGAAATACGTAAATTGAAAGAATAAAAAAAATCAAATAAACATAGGTAAAACAAATAAGTAAAGCCAATGGCACGAGCTATAGAATCCTCTGATCAATATTTTGAAGTTACACAAAATTGTTTTTTTCCTTTAAATCTATGATATCTACATTCTTTTATGAGTTAAAAAATGTAATCAATTATGATATTGATTCATGCAAGAGACATTTTGTTTAATGACTTAGATTTATAGTTTTGCATTATCTTAAATCTCACATCTCTTTTAAAAAAATACTAGATTTTGACATGTTCTCTCTGGAGGACGGGTATACATTTTGTTTTTATTTTTTTTAAAAAATATTTTATTTTTATATTTATATTTTTAATTACTTTTTTTTCTTTGTAATCATATTTGTGTAAAATAT
>OVBX01007855.1:0-10454 GCA_900406325.1 Erucastrum elatum
CCCAACAATCAAAACAACAATCGAAAGCCCTAACACGAACTTAAACCTAAGAATCACGATCCAATTTTGATTCCATGGGAAAATAAAGAAGAAATTAAGGGTTAATGAAAGCAAACTCGAGAGTTGAGATCGTTCCTCTGAGCTTCGAAGCGATTGTGGTTGTTAGTTTTCTGGCAGAGAAGACGCTAGAGCTCATCGATGTGCTGGAGGTAGTTTTAAACCCCTCTCTTTGTTTCGCCACCGTTCCCTTGACGTTGCAGGTTTCCTCCTCCATCGACGCAGTCTCGGGACGCTTCGACTCGATTCTTACGGCCGCCATTTTTTATCGGTGACTCACCAGATCGGAGGCAGGTGATCTTCATCTCCTCGACATCGAACTCGATCGGCTTTGTTCCTCTCATCAGCAAGGTGATCAAGAGCAGAGAAGACAAGAAAAAGATAGAGAGAGACAGAGAGAAGCTGTAAGGATTGATCCTTAGTTACGGATTGATCCTAAGCTTATTTCACTAAAATAATATTATTTTTATCTAATTTGCCTAGGTTAAACCGCTAAGGATTTTCACGTATTCCCCGTTGGAGATGGTCTAAGGAAGGAAAATTGAATAATTAGAAAAAATACGATATACAAATGAAACTGGCAGAAATAGGGTAGTGGTAGAGATAGGGGTACAGGTTGGGATTATGAATTTATCAACAGTGCATTTTCCATTTACCTAAATAATCTTTCAATCTTGTATATCAAATGCAATTGCTCATAAAAATAAGAAAGAAATTTTGTTTTCATTTTATAAACGATAACTGAATATATATCAATGCATAATAATAGTCCATTGTCAAAATATTTCTGAACAGATTTGTAGATTTTTTAATATATATGTATTTAAATTAAAATATATCACGATTAAAGTAGTTATAAAGGTTTTATATTATTAGCTTCAATGCAACATATGTTAATTCTTATACATGTATTATATAGTTTTCTAATGTTAATTCGTGTTACCAACATATTATATTTTGAAAATAAATACTTATGAAAATAAAAAATATAAATTTAACAATTTAATATCATTTTTATTAGCTCAATATAATAATTTTATCTTAATATGGTTGTAATTATATAATAGATAAAAATAGGATATAAATTACATTTTCATTTAAAATAAATAAATTAATGTATAATAATATTTCAAAGCTAATTGCAAGTTAGTGAAAATATATACATATATTTTTTTGAAAATTAAAATCTTGCTAAAATATTTTAACAGATTTGTTAGATTTTTAAGAAATATATATTTATATTTGAAATAAAAGATATCAAAAGATATTATGATTAAATTAGTTAGAAGATCTATATATTATTAGTGTTAATAAAATATTATTACAAAAATTTAAAAATGGTCCAAATTAAAAAAAAATCACATATGAAAGAAATCATGACTAATATTTTAATAGATAAGATATAAACTATAAATATGTCAAAATATTGATTTCATAATTATGAGATACTCTTTAATTAATTGGTCAGTATATAAACCTCAACTTGCAGAGAAATTGTAGTAAATAGGCAAATAGCAAAAAAAGTTCTACTAAAAAATGTAAATTAGTGTAGATATTAAGCTTAGACACATACACATGATACCTTATTGATCTTCTTCTATCATCATTGATTGCTGCAGAATCATCGAATCAGACTTATGTGAGTATTTTTTGTCACTCTTATCTATGTTAATTTGCATCTAGTGTTGTTATTTAGATCTAATAAATTCTAATGCAGCAAGCGTTTGTTGAAGCTTGGATGAATGATGACGATGATGTGCGATCTTCCACATGATTTGGTGGGTAAGAAAATACTCGCCAAAGTTCCTATAACATCTCTGAAAGCAATACGATCTACTTGCAAATTATGGAATGTTTTATCTAAAGACTTTATTGTTGGTAAAGCAACATCAAGGCAGCATGAGTTTCTAGGGTTCATGACAATATATAATAAGGTTTGTTCCTTGAGATTTGATCTCCAAGAAGTCCGCAATCACAACGATTTGGTTGATCCATCAACGAAGCAAGTAGGTTTACTTGATCAAGTTGAGATAACTAAAATATTTCACTGTGATGGTTTAGTCTTATGTATCACTAAAGACAACTCGAAGCTCTTGGTGTGGAACCCTTATTTAGGGCAAACAAAGTGGATTGAAACAAGAAAGCAGCTCCACAAGTCAGACATGTATGCTCTCGGATGCAATAAAAATAGTAAAGTCCCTAACTATAAAATCTTGAGGCTACACTGTTGTTATAATTCTTATAAACATGGCCGACTCAGTGGATCTGAAATCTACAATTCTATCTTTGAATCATGGAGTGTTCTTGACCTCATTCCTGACTGTGAAATTGATTATTATCAACGCGGAGTGACTCTGAAGGAAGGTACCTACTTTTTTGCTAGAGGAACTGCACCTCATGAGAACATAATAGGGCGTGGCGTCTTTATGCTATGTTTTGATTATACAAAAGAGAGATATGGACAGCATCTGACTCTCCCGTTTATAATCACTGATAATCAGCACGAGGCTGTCGTTTTATCTTGTGTTAGGGAGGAGCAACTCGCCGTGCTTTATGAAAAGAGGCAATCTAACATATTGGAGTTTTGGGTTACAAATAAGATCGAGTCCGATGATGTATCGTGGAGCAAATTTTTGAAGGTGGATATTAGAATCAAACCAGGGAGATATTTCCTGGTTCCCAGGAGTGCTGGGAGCTTCTTCATTGACGAGGAGAAGAAAGTCGCTGTGGTTTTTGCTAACGACACAAATGACTCATCCAGGCACTACGCAACAACAGCTTACGTTGTTGGAGAAGAAGGATACTTCACATCAGTGAACATCGGAAGAAAAGAACCCACATGGTCTGGAGGTTATGATCCTCCACTTGTGTCTTCTTCTTATCTTCCAAGTTTATTACAAATCAACCAACCACACAAAAGGAAAGAAAGAGATGTCTAGTTTACCTTGTTTTGTTTCTTGTATCGTCCATTTTTTTAATGTCATGTTGAACAAAAGAGAGGCATTTCCACAAAAATGTCTGGTACCAAATTCTTTTATTAGTTCTCTAATTCTTCAACCCCAAAACTCATATGAGCCTTTACGAGAGGAAATTGAGATGTTTTGATTTTAATTTGTGCTCATTGTGTTTGAGACATATATACCAGAAGAAATAGCAAAGCTCGTGGAAGGAAACGAACTTCCAAGATTAGTTTACGTCTGTAGAGAGAAGAGACCTTGATACCAGTATCACAAGAAGGCTGGAGCTGACACCACATTGGTAAAAGCTTCAAATTCAACACATAATGTCTGCGTTTCTAAGAAATGCTCTATTCATTCTTAATCTTGGTTGTTACCACTACGTCAACAATAGCAAAGCCCTCAGTGAAGCAATTTTTTTCTTTTCGATGGATCCAATTGTTGGTCAAGACGTTTGCTATGTTCAGTTCCCACAGAGATTTGATGGAATCCACAAAGAGTGATCAGTACGCTAACGGTAACATAGTTTTTTTTATGTCGTGATAAGCTTTACAATACGAATATGACTAGGAAAGTTTTCTTTGCGTTTTGGGTTGTTCTTAGTCTTTATCCTTTCCTTAAAGGTCTTATGAGAAGACAGAACAGAGCACCACCATTGTTATTCTGTGGTCTATCATTGCTTGCTTCTGTGTTTTTTTCTTATTTTGGTTCGAATCAATCATTTCCTCTCTAGGACTGATACGACCTCCTTTCCCCAGAACTTCCTTTTGATCGATTGCTAAGAGATGACTTTACGTATTGCTTTGAAGAGTTGTTTTTTTTTTTTGTTTTTTGTTTTGTATAACTTCCTTTTCTTGTGAGTATAGTTGCTTGATCCACAAATTAAGTAATATTCTTGTTGTACAAGTTAGGCTGGGGTCTCTGTTACTTCAGCATGTTAAACTAATCTTTCCCTTCTTAAATATATATAGATATATTTTTAGTTTCTCATAAAAATGCAAATTATTAATGCAAATACAAGAAAATGATTAATACATGAACTATTTTGGTTTCATATCAAGAAAACACACACTATTGTAACATGTAATGTGGTAAACATAAAATAACAATCAAGACACTAGCAAAACTCTAAACATGAAATGTAGTTATGCTGTTTTATTCTGATGAATTGTTCTTGCTCAATGGTTTGGTGGAATTTCTCTCACACTAAAATACCAAAACCAAAAAAAAAACTGAAGGAAAGAAAAATACAAATCAGAATCCATGAACAAAAGCATCAATGTCAGCCTGAGGAAGATCATCAAGCAATGAGTCAATGCTACATCCTTCCTCAAGCAGTTTCTCATTAAATCCAAAATCATCAGTAAACACACATTCAGGCACAATCCTGTCTTGTCCGTAAAACTTCTCTTCCTTCTTATTGTCCTCAACTGTCACAACATCCTTCTTCTTGTTACTCTGCCTGCGTCTACCTCTTGCAGGAACAGAAGAAGACGACAAAACTCCCAAATCCAAGCTCTTTATGTAATCCTGCAACAGAGAAGGTCTTGGATACTTAGACCTACACTTTCTTTTAGAGAATTGTCTTCGTTTGGTTGCGTTCCAATGGTTCTTGATCGAGTTCTCTGTTCTTCCAGGGAGTCTTTTTGCAATCTCTGCCCATTTGTTTCCAATCTCTTTATGAAATTCTATCAACACTCTGTCTTCTTCTTCACTCCATGTTTCTTTCTGCGAAAAGTGTATTCATAATCTCTCAACACTAGTTAATATTTAGTTTCTATAATCATCATGACATGAATCTTGATTACTAGTTGTTAATACCTTAATGTCAGGTCTCAAATGGTTATGCCATCTCTCTCTACATTGCTTCCCTATTCTTCCTGGTAACACTTGTGCGATGTGTGACCATTTCCGCAATCCGTATTTCTCCACAAGTTGAACCAGTATCCTATTATCAAAATATATTATGGTTTTTATTGGTAACAATTGTTAATAATCTTGCATAATGACTATATATAAAATTATGAGACCATATATACCGTCAAATATCTTGATTATGCAATATGATCTTAAGCATTATGATATTAATATAACGAACCTGTCTTCTTCAGCAGTCCATTGTCCTTTGACTAAGGTTGTTTTATTCTTTACTTTCCATGATGATGAAGATGATGATGAAGACAAGTTTCTTATCAGAAAAGGTTTGGTCTTGCTGAAACTCATCGCTTTATAACAATTATTATCTGCAGAAACACATGACACTTCATCTGGCGTCATGAAGTTCATAGGCTTGATTATTTCTGTAGGAGGGTATTCAAAAGGGAGCATCCTCATCGTCATCATCATGTTGTTTTGTTCCAAGTCTACAGGATTATGTTCATCGACCAAACTGATCTCTTGGTGATGGTTACGAGTGAAGTACTGATTGCCTGAAGCTTGAAAATGATGATTCACCAAATGTGGCTTCGATTCATAAATGTCGACCATGTTTTCTTGGTATGAGCAATGTTCCAAGGGAGCGCTATTGATACAAGACAACGTTTTTGGGATACCTTGCAAAGGATTTGACGATGTAGAGCCATGATGATGATGATGATCAAACTGATGATCATGATCAAGATGGTGAAAATCTTGAAGAAAACTTGTGGGCTTTGATTGGTCAACGACTTCGAATGGAAAATCTTCTTCCTTCATATGTTCTTGATCATGTTTGAAGTTGGTTTGGTTTAGAGGTGCAAAAGCAAAACCACTCTCGTCGACGTAATTCTCCATATTTTTGGAAAGCGAAGACTAATTAATTAGTGGAAAAAAGTGAAGTATTTTTGCTTTTTTGGTTTGTTGCTTTGTTCTTTCTCGTATTTGTAAGGTATGAGATGAATGAAAGACATTTAATGTGTGTTCTTACTATGCCCATTAATTTGCTAGTAAAAATATAACGTTTGGAGTTTGTTGTAGCATTATTGTTATTAAATTTAATTAACAATTAATTAATTCTCAAATGCTTAACTACAGTACCATGTCCTAAAAATGGAAGTGAAAAAAAGTAATTTAGTAGTTTTAGTGATATATATATATATATATATGCATATATTTATTTATTATAGTAGTGATATATTACTCAATACAGTTCAGGTTGATTTTCCCCTTTAAAGGATTGTAAGATGTATACTTGGTGTAAATGTATTAATAAAATGAAAATCAAGAAAAGAAAATGTGAGATAAAACCTTCTGTTGACGTTACACATTGGGTGGTGTTGAATTTGGGGTAAACATAGTAGTCGAATGTTTGTGAAAACGCTAGTATGAATTTAATCTATCTTTTAATGTGTTAACAATTCATTTAGATTTACTTAGTCGTGTTTGTTTAATTCCTGAGAAAAGCTATAAACTGAGTCAACAAAAAAATGTAATTACAATTTAATGCTAAAAGATTATTTTGACCATTTAGCTATAAGGTATTTTCTTCTTTGTAACACTAACTATAAGGTCTGGTCTACAATAATATTCAATCTTCGTTTGACGTACAAAAGAATAGCACTTTCTATGCTGGATTTTTGCATTCGTAGTGTTTTTTTTTGAAACACGCATTCGTAGTGTCTTATGTAAGTTTATATGCTGATCCGGTTAGTTATAGAAAGAACCAATGGCGTAACCACAGTGTTGGCACCAGGTGATTTTTTTTATAAAAAAATTTCTTACTTGTATGATTCTTTTAAAAATTGGATAAATCTTGTAAATTCTAGCTAAATTTCTTACTTACTTTTATACCACTGTAAATTCCTAAACTTACTTACTTTTATACCACTGTAAATTCCTAAATTTTAGAATATCATCCAACTAATATCATGGATTGGTCAGATTGTATACTCCTAAATTATCCTGTAAACTGTCTGTCTAAGCTGAAGTTCCAACCCAAATTGACGAAATAGCTATTTATGTAAGAGTTCGTATTAATCATTTAGTTTTATATACTTCATTGATGGGATCAAAACTTAAAACATGGATCTCTTGTACCCAGAAACCTATAGACCACGTGGTTGCTTCGTAAGGAAGTTATGTATCCGTTATCTTCTGTCTACACTAGAAGAATCGGAAACAAATGCGAGAACCCGATGGAATATACATGAAAATATGGACTCGATATACCGAAGCTTATGGGCAATTAGATGTTGTCTAGAAGATTAAACACTCTAGTTTCCATACTTTTAGATCCTTACGTCTTGATTTAAAATGTTTTTCTTTAAACTTAAAACATGATTTAGTAACAATGCATTTTTTTTTATAATTACCAAGCGGTTCGGTTCGTACCAAAACCTTAATCCTCCTAACCTGAAACCACAACATGTATACTAGTTTTGCTCTATTTTGAGTTTATATATATCTAAAATATGGTTGTGTTCCAATTACTGAAAATGGGTATAGATTTTCATATGGAAAGTTGCAAAATCATCGTATGATTTATTATTTTGTTAGTTGCAAAAAAAAAAGTATTATTTTAAAAAACTTCAAGAAATAAAACAACATTCTTATGTTTACGAAAAAAAAACAATATTCTTATGTGAATTCAAACTTGGACAATAACACAGCAAACTATATTTAACTTTTTTGGTAACAACTATATATAACTTGTTGTCTCCTCGTTAAACTTTCAGATAAACTTAGAACGATATTAATGGCCAGACTACCCTAAGATATTACATATATATATATATATATATATTACTTCCAAATATACTACTAGTTTAAGAAGTACAATAAATACCACAATAGTTAGGGTTATAAAGTTATCATATATAAGAGTTAACGCCTTAAGGGAAAAGTAACAAATTCATGCATGAATTTTGGACAGTCTAAAAGGCATGTGCATAAACTAATGAGGTAATACTACATATATAAACTAAACGAATTGAGATAAACCCTGCATGAACTATTTAAATTTGTGTAAACCAACAAAAAAGGATATTAAAATTCCAATTATCACTCTGTTAAACATTTGTTGAATCAAGTGGTGGCCTAATGTTAACTAGTTCTCAAACATTAGGTATAATTAAATCCCTTGTTTCTCTGAATCCGATTTTTACTAACAAACTTTTTACTCCCATTTGACTAATTACAAATGGTTTCATGCTTCTAGTAGATGGGCTACTTGACAGTTATATTCACATTGAAAGATTAGGTATCGTATATATGACTTGTGTGGCAACAAATCTTTATTAAAACACGTGTTGAATCGGTTGTTGTATTCCCATATATAAAAACAGAATTATATTAATCAACTAATTAATATGAAAATAATAAGAGTAGAATGATATTATTTTCACGGTTAGGGTCTAAAGTTATATTTATTTCACTTTCATCTTTGGTATTTATTTATTTTTTTACTTTTGTATAATTTATGCATGATTTGGTTATTGGTCGATTTTTTTAAAAAAAAATATATAAAATTTTATTTTATTTTTATAAATTCTTCCAAAATTATAATTTAGTTGTTTTTTGGAAGTTCAAGATTTTAATTGGTAGCTTTAGAAAAAAATATAAATTTGGTTTTTTAACTGACCATATTAATATATTTTAATTATAACTAAAAACATTTTCTTCAATTTATTTGTCCCTTTTATATAAAATACTAATAGTATGTATTTGTTTTAAAAATTCGTTGCTACCTAACCTCTTAAATTATGCATTAATTTTGAGAAAAAAAATGTTGTTTTCAGCTTTCTGGTTAATCTGTATATGTATTTGCATAAAATATAGGATTTTTTTTTGTGCAAGCATAAAATATAGGATATTCATGTAGTTTTCATAAATTTGAGTTCTGTACCAAGACTTTTAAAAAAGCTTTATTTATTCTTGTATGGGGGTTACAAAAAGAAGAAGAAGAAGATTCCTATGATATTCNGTGCAAGCATAAAATATAGGATATTCATGTAGTTTTCATAAATTTGAGTTCTGTACCAAGACTTTTAAAAGAGCTTTATTTATTCTTGTATGGGGGTTACAAAAAGAAGAAGAAGAAGATTCCTATGATATTCTTCTTGTCCCCACTCAATGCATAAGGCCTGGAGTGATGCTAATATCGATGAACTTTCTTTTACAAAAGTAAAATCAATAGACTTAACTTACACGATCTCTCCGATCCAGAGCATCATAAATCATCCTGTGAAATCACATTTGGTGGTAATGCACAGACTGGTAACGCGCATATATATAGGTTCCGAATGGGAAAAGCAGATCAATCGGTGCAGATTAAGCAGATCATGCAGGACAAGCAGGAGAAATGCAGATCAAGCGGATCATGCAGGAGAGATGCAGATCAAGCGGATCATGCAGGAGAGATGCAGATCAAACGGACTATGGCTGTGAATGTACAGCAGTACAAAGACAGGAGAAATGCAGAACAAATGATGATGCAGAATGAACTGCAATTTGTACCCATTCACAAAAATAAAAGCAGAACTAAAAGAACTAATAAAAAAATAATGCACTGCATACAGATCAAAAATATGTTAAGTTTTTGAACTGCAGGTTACAAGACGGGGAAGAAAGCTGTCCATATGCAGATGCCCAATGGGAGGTGTAGATTTTTTATTAGTTCTTTTAGTAACACAGCCTATTATCTATAAATAGCATAATTCTTCATTTCTTTCAGTTAAAAATAAATTAAAATTTTGATTTATTCCTTAAAAATATATTATAACATATACATGCATTTCATATTTTATTTAATTAGTTTTATATATTAATGCTTGCACTATAAAAAATAATATGTTTAAAACAAGTTAGAATTTGTATTCAATAATATTCAGTGAATGTTTTACTCTTTCTCTACAAATATATTATGACTTACATATGCATTTTTATCTTTTATTTGATTCATTTTAGGATGTTTAATATAAATTTCATAGAGATAGTTAAATATAAATTAAGTTTGTAAGAGTAAAAAATTAATCTGAAACCAAAAATTCGAAAAATTCGAACCGGAATCGACCCGAAAATACAGGTTCGGATCCGGATCCATGCTAAGGTAAATGTGGGATCTTTTTATTTTGAATTTACGGGTCTCGGTTCGGATCCGGATACTACTTGGGATACCTGAAGTTCCCAAAATTTCTAGTAAATAATAAGTATTTTTCAGGTTTTTTGTAAGTTTCAGCTTCGGGGTTACGGTTTTAATTACATTTTTCGAGTAAAAATTTAAATTTTAGAAAATATAATTTGGGTACTCGGATAAAAAATTGTATCTTTTTGATTCATGGGTCTGATTTCGGTTAGATATTCTGATATTTTTGTGGTTTTTGGGGTATATTTTAGGCTTTCATATAGTTTTCGGGTCCAGTTCAGATATTTTGGATATTTTTTTGATTAAATATCCAAACCGGCTCAAACCCAAAGTATACCCAAAAAATATGGATATTATATATATATATATATATATATATA
>OVBX01007856.1:0-10454 GCA_900406325.1 Erucastrum elatum
TCATTCTCACACTTCATTACAAATGTTTGCGCCATCATAGGTGGTGTTTTCACGGTATAGTATTTTTTTTTCTTGGTTCATTCTCTCACAGTCTTAACTCTGTTTCGTTTGCTTATGTACTCCCTGGTGACTGTATGATTCTGCTTGTTGGGTCTCAGGTGGCGGGGATACTAGATTCGATATTTCAAAGCACAGCCAGGCTGGTTAAGAAGAAGGTGGAGCTCGGGAAGAACATTTGATCAGGAGTGAGTGAGGTGGTTAGATTTTAGTTCTTTTCTGTTTCTTGTAAGACTTTAAAAACCATAGAAAAAACCTCAGTTCTTACATACCTTTGTAGACTATGTTTGTTTTGGAATATCAGTTTAAGAGAATAAGGAAACACTGTTGGTTGCAACATCTTTTATTTGTTCTTGATTCTTGATTTTTTTTCCCATATGTTTCTTTATCATTCATATTTGTATATAGCTAATGGTACTATGAATATTGCATATCATTTAGACTAGCTGATTAGAACAAAAGAAGATTATAGACACTAATTTACCAACTTAGCTGGACAGCGAAAGAAACAGAGTAACAGTGAAAGCAGAGAGCAAAATAGAGGAAGAAGATGACCAAGGTGGGTAAAGATTGGTTTGTTGTGTTGTTGTTGCTTCTATCAGCCATGACTATGATTACAAGCTTCTTGTTCGTGACCATAGTCTTTGTTTCACTGATGAAATAGTATGAGAAAGACTTAGTCTTTACTGCATTATTACCCATGACCATGAGTATGATCCCATAAGCATTGTGTATCTCGACAAGAGTAGGCTTACTAGGAACTTATGCAGAAATTCGCTGATTTGGAATCTTCTAAGATCTTCCCATTTAATGTGTAGCTGATGATTGGAGGGAAAAGTCCAAGCCTTTGATTCTCCTACCACAAACTCTGGCGCAGACAGTGTGGACGACACGCAAGAGCGTCAAAAACTGTTAGTACAAGATGCAATGCAGAAAATATATCTCAGAGACACTGATAGAAATAAACTTTATTGTTTTATTCTAAATTGTCTTAAACAATCTATTACAAGAATTTGTTTATTTAGTTTTACAGGTCTAGGTCTAGTGTTAATATCCTAACACATACTATGAAAGATGCTACACCGTTTATGTCTATCCTTTGTCAAGTATTTTAGCAACTGATTCAACAGGGCCAAGAACACACTCAAGAACTTCTCTCTATAAAATCAGCTTATATGTTTTTGTCTCGATATAGACAACCTTATAGCTATTTTATAGTTATTATCCACATTCTCTAAAATCTTTGTCTAAGGGTATCTCCAACCATGACACCAAATCTGGTGTCAGAATTACACCAAATTTAGTGTTTTTGTGTTATAATTTTTTGTCATCTCTAAGATGAATAATTTGAAGGAGCAAGTTTATGATTTAAAAGAAAATAAATGCATTTCCAAGAAAATGATAGTTGCACTTATTTTTATGGAAGATATTCATATCCATCTTGTCTAAGGCCATCTCCAATGGGACACCAAAACATCAAATTTGATGTAATTTATTTTCACTCTACACCTAATTTGGTGGGATAGTATCATTTTAAGTGTCCAATTGAAAATAAATTACATCAAATTTGATGCTTTGGTGTCCCATTGGAGATGGCCTTAGACAAGATGGATATGAATATATTCCATAAAATATCTTCCATAAAAATAAGTGCAACTATCATTTTCTTGGAAATGCACTTATTTTCTTTTAAATCATAAACTTGCTCCTTCAAATTATTCATCTTTCCATTTTTTCTTCAAGATACATGCTTGCTTTCAAACCCTATAGGACTCCAACTCAGCATCTTGACTCCACGTGATCTTCACCATTTAGCATGCCGTCTGCAACTATGTCAGTGACTACTTCAAGATTGACTATTGGCATCTACAATTTCTTGCTTGCATCTTCACAAAATTGGTGAAGCATCTTTGTTCTGTTTAGGTTTTCCAATCTCTTTGAGAGTTGTATATATGTATGTAGTCTTTAGGAATTGATGGTGGAAGACAATAGTTTTTACAAAAGGTATAGAGGCTCCACTGCAATTAATGAAAACTTGTGTTCCAAAAAATAACAAGTATATTTTTTGACAAAAAAAACTAGTTTATTACTCAAACTAGAAATAGTCTAGAAATTTGCTCAAAAAAAATAGTCTAGAAATCAGAAACGGAATAGAATAACCAACAACATTTATATTTTGATGAAAAGTACGATATATTCTAGCTAAACCATATGCTTTGTGGTTATACTATTTTGGAATATGAGAAATCTGAAAATCTGAAAATCGCTTCTTGAGGACTGCTACATCCCCTACCTCTGTGGAAAATATCGGCCATTCTCTCGGTGATGTATTATTGATAAATATATGTGCAGTCTATCCCAAACTGTTGGCAATTTGTGTGTTGAAGCATGGCATCCATTTCCCAAATTAGTGCCTCTAATTATGAGTGCAAAGAAGATATATAGTCTTCTTATTTTTCTTAACCGCAAGATTTGTTCATTCTCTGATCCATCCATCCATATCCACCCATATCCATTATACGGTGAATCGGCAGTCAATGATCCATCTACCAAACAATATTTTTTAACCTTAGGACTTGTATATTCTTTGTTTAGTGTAACGATTGAGTTTCACTCGATTCTTTTGAGTTTGGATCAAATCAAGCATGATATTCACTTTCGCATATTGAATCAACTCCTAAGGATCCCATGTGATTCCTCGGAGTAGTTTCTCGTTACGGGCTTTCCATAAGTACCAAATAATCCAACGATAATGGTCTTTATCTAGATCCGGATTTTCAATTTTGTGTTTCCTCCAAAACAAATAATTCATATTAGTATATATGATCATTATTGGAAAAATATCCGGACACGATGGTGGCGATGCGAGTGCCCAAGTTTGCAAGGCAGGTGGACATTCAAAAACGGCATGGTTGACTGATTCGTCGGGTTCTCCACATCTATGACAATGGTTATCACAATGCATATGTCATCGTGTTAAATTCATGTTACCACTACATATCAAGACACCATTTGCCATAGGCCTTTAATTTAGTTACACTAGCTAGGTTCCAAAAACATTTCTTATCCTCTTGGTAAAGAATGTTTCTTGCAATCCAATAGCCAATTTTAACCATATACATCCCATTCATAGTATAGATCTCTCTATATATATCATCTCTATTAGATTGGCTTATGGCCAGAATCAGTATGAGAGATATGTCTTCTTGAACAATAGCAATTTCCAATTTCTCACCATCTTAATCTTTTGAAAGAACCATGAATAAGTTCACTTACACTCATGTAATTCATCCAAAGATCTACCATCGAGTGGATCATTCTAGCAGGTCTAGCAGGGATTGAGGGAATCCAAAGGTCTTTCCATACATTTATCTGGTATCTTAAATGCACTTTCTAATTAATACCTAATATCAGTAAAAGTCATAGCTGCCATCAAACTCGTCCACAAATAAGATGGAGATTTTGTCTCAATCGCTGCAAAGGTGAGCTTTGGCAATAATACCTTCCTCGTAAAACTATCTCAAGGAAAGACTCAGGAATTGGATTAATATCCACATTTTTTTTTGCCAAAAGCCATATTAAATTCATGAATCAGTCTAAAACCGAATCCTCCTTCATTATTTGGAGTGCAATTTTTTTTTTCACCCAATGCATCCCTCTCTTTGGTGAATTCAAGCTCCACCAGAATCATGCAATATTGTGTGCCAAATTTTCACAAATCTTCAAAGGGAGAAGAAAGTTAGATGTTACATACGCAGTGTTAATGTTATATTATCAGGATTTTTCCCACCCCGTGCAGCCAACGGCCTGATCAACCATTGCTTTTATGGTGAAGCATGTCCTTCAGGAATGCAAAGAGTATGCATTTTGACCCACTTATATCCTCTACAATTTCCAGATACAATCGCATTTTCCCTTTATTATCAATGGCCATAATCACCTTGAAAAGTGATGACTTATCAAGGTTTATGCATTGGCCTAACATTTTTCAATTTCATAATTTAATATACTAGTTTATCTATTATATAAATATATTGATTATGTAAAATCTAGTATTTATATAAATATTAGGAGCAACTTTATCGCTTGGGGGTTTTAAATTGGGTTATATTCCTATTAAAAGTAATAATTTATTAAATCTTATTTGCTTAAACAAATCAAAATGCTTGATAAGAAGTAAAATTTATCTATAGGCTAACATGCTTGCATGAAATTTTTAAAGAGCATATAAAAGTCTCTGATATGAACACTTCTTTCATGTCTCTCGAACTTTTCCAACTTAAATTACGGAGATAGTCTAAGAGTATCAGCAGTGGTAGTACGCTTGTGTGTCTCTCAGCTAATATTATTTATTTTATAATTAAAAAAAAAAAAAACTATGAGACAAATGTAAAAAATAGCTCTCAAAATTGTTCGAGCAGCTCTCTCTATGTATAAACATGTTCTTCCCATTTTCTTTCTTCCCTCTTACTTTATTCATTTATTTCATTATTTAATTGGTATAGCTCTAGTTTATAATTAATTGGATACTCTAAGGTATCACTGTTAAAACTTCTCTAATATTGTAAACAATAATTTGTTAATATTATAATAATAATAAAAGATATCTGATTGTTATATATTTATGATTTCATAATAGCAGAGTAACATATTAGTTAACACATTAGGGAATGAGTTAAATTTAACTATATAAAATTATGTATTTCTTATAAAAGCTTAATTATTACCATTTACCAGCATAATTAGTGGTAATAAACATACTTAAATTGCAGTTAATGTCAATAATACATATCATATTCTTATCAATAAATCAAAAAATGTCAGTTTTTATTCTAAGCATGTACGCAAATAATATATTCTCTATGTTCCACAATATACTATGTTTTGCTACTCAAAACTTACTTTTTAGAATATGATATATCAAATAATATAAATTAACCTATCACAAATAATTTAGTTAACTGGTTAACTAATTTTCAGTAAAGCTACAATACCTCAAAAAATCAAACATTTGATATTTTAAAATATCAAAATTTCTCCCAAACATCTTATGTTGTGGAACGGATGGACTACATGATATCATCAGTTACATTTACATCATAAAACTTTTGTTTCTTAAATTATACAAATGGAGCTTGTAACTTTTTTTTAAACTTTATGTGTTTTCTTTTTAAAGTTTGATTTAGTTTAAACTTGCTTACGGTTCAAATTGTCGTACTCTTATAACTAAGCTTTAATCAAGGACAAATCAGTTCGATATAATTCAATTCAGAAATAAATTTGGGTCTGATTCAATTTTAATTTTCTTTTTATAAAGGGTTTTTCATTTTTTTTTACAATTTTCTTTTGATCTAATAGTTAAATTTTATTTTTTTTGATAATCGCTAATAGTTAATTCCCCTAGTAAAATCCCACATTTGTCCAAAATGAGGTAAAATCTCATATATATATATAGATGTAAAAGGATCTGCAAAGAAAAATTATTTGGATGTGCAATGATAGGCACCACTATTCTCACTACGGACGACCCATCTTAATTTAGCAAATCTAAAACGTTTATAAGCATGTCGACAAGAGAAACAAAACCGAACCCCAAAATAAAATAAAAATCGTAATGATTGACTGATTATAAGTGTATTAACATTTTCTGAAATGGAAGAAACAATAGTATAATGATTATTTAATGATAGTGATAAGTGAGAGATGACAGTGAGAGTGAGAGTGGAAAAACAAAAGGTTCTATAGATAGGACAGCAAAAGAGGAGGCCCAAAAGTAGTTGAATGGGCTTCATTTTATTGTTATCAATATAATATAATGTCGATCAACCTTTCCACGTGTCGATCCAAAACCGGTGCCGACATCTACATCCCATGGCCATACCATATCTTAAATCGTTCTCGTGCCTTAAATAATAATAATGTTGGTTTCTAAATTTGGTCAAGTCAGTTTAAATTCAATTCAATCCGATTCACTTGATTACTACAATACATCGTCGACATTGAGGATTTGATTTCATGAGTCATGAGTCTTCTTATGACTTTTAAGTACTGTTGTTATAAAAATCTTACTGGCCATATGAATCACATTTTTCACACCAAATACAAACATATTCTTTTCTAAAGTTGTATTGTTAAGAAATAATAGTTTCTCAATTTTGATTATGTTTTCGGATAAGAACCATGCATATACATGTTATGATCTGCTGATGAGTTTTGAATAATTAAGTGGCTATAGAAATCAAAACTGGCTACAACTTTTTCTCTCAAACTATCTTGCAACAAAAAATGGTTCATCTGGTTCTATTTCTCAAGAAACAAACATATTTTCGGAATGAATGGAAATGAAACTACAGCCTTAGTCCAGCTTTGTATGCTTGGTCTTCCATGAAGCCGATTGAGCTGCGGCGGTTACATTACATGTATATATTCTTGGCGACGACTTTGATGAGTTGTGTACTAACAAAGTGTTCTCAGTATGCCTTCTATACCATCAGGCTTGGTAGCAATTTTAGTAGTATATGAATTTATGACCATTTAATATATTTTTTGGTAAAAGTATGAACATTTAGTTACAGAAATCTAGACTCTAGAGGTTTCTTGTAGTTTCTAGTCAGAAGAAGAAGCGATGTTCCCATGTCTGGTTTGGCAGTAGTGAATTTAACGATTAATGAATTAGGTTATCTTGTTCACTCTCTTTTCTAGTTTGCAGGTTCAGATTTTTTTTCTCATTTCGAAACGACTTCAGCCTTTTATTTGACATAACACATTTCTTTTGGAAACTGATCATTCAGGCGATTACTAGTGGTTAATATTTGTTGTTGGATCCTTTTCTTTTGTGTTATATCAAGTAAGTTCTAAATCTGCTATTTGATAAGCTACATTTGAGTTATTGTGGTTCTGTTGTTTGAATTCAGTTTCCTACTAGGATGATTTTCTCTTAGAATATTTATATTGCGAGATGTTTAGTTTTTAGTTAATTCTGGCTATTTCTTGCTTGCGTTTTGCATTTCAAGTTTGTTCGACATCAGTTAACAAAGATAATAAAATTACAGCCTATTAAAATTTTAAGAATTTGTTTGTTTTATTTTCATAAGATATTGATAACCCATCAATTAAGGGTATTGCTCTAAACAATATTGTTTTTGTATAGATGATATTTTATGAAGATACTCATTGTCAATTAGAGGGTGAATTTTGGAAGTTTGAGATGGGTTTTGTATTATATAAAAGACAAATTCACAGTTATTCAAACATTTTTTAAAGCTAATGTAATTAAATTTGTTATTCAATAAGATACTCCTTATGTCCCACTTTAAGTGGAGTTTAAAGAATTTTTTTGGTCCCAAAATAACTGGTTTTCTCACTAATCTAGATAAAATTTAATATCATTTGATTTTTGTAACCAATTATAAAATGTTGTATATTTTTCTATTGGTTGAACTAGTTTCATTTAATGAAATTTTTATGTTACCAAGATAAATTACATAAAAATATGTGTTTTCTTAATTCATGTGCAAAAACCTTAAACTCCACTGATATTGGGACATGGGGAGTACATTGAAACCCAATGCTATTAGAAAAAAAATAAGTTGTGAATTTTATGAAACTTTTAGTAATTTTAAAATGTTTTAATGAAAAAAAATTAGCTGAAAAAAAATCTCAGGATATAGATGAGATTATATACCGGTTTAATTAAAATCATAGTAAATTATCAATTCATCTAAAACTTATTTAAAAATAAATCGAATTCTAAATAAAAAGTTGTTCTTTTGTATCATTTTTATGATGGTTTATTTCAGATCGATTTTAATAAAGAACTAGATATTGACCCGTCGGTCGGGCGGATATCATTTGAACAAATTTTTGTAGTAATTATTTCAGATTATATTATTTCATTTTTATTTGATTTTTTTGGTTAATAGTATACTTTTGCCTTATAATTCACCTTATTTTTGGAAAACTCCTTATAATTTACTCTTCCTTTTTTCATTGAAACTTGTATGGAATATATGGACACATTTGGTTGTTTTTTTTAACGACGGTTGTTGTATTTTATACCCAATCAAACAGATTTTTTGGTTTAAACGATTAAATAAACACATTTGGACCATAACTATTATATTAAAAGAAAAGTCATGACTTCTAATTCATGTGTGATTTTTAATAAAATAGACTATCTACTAGAGTTGGTCACATCATATTTTAATTTCTCATTAATTTTTATATTAGATAAAATATATTACATTATTCAATCATTAATAACTTTAATATTATACAAAAGATAATAACTTCACAATATTTTAGGGATTTCATAAATAAAACTAACAATATACTGAATCCAACTTATATTTAAATAATATATATATGTTGATTAATTTCGTGATTAGTTTTGAATATACTATACACTAATATATTCAGTAATTGTTTACAAAATGGAAAATAAATAATCTATCTTTTTTATCAATTATATAATCAAAAAAAATCATATTAAAATAAAATTATTATGCTGACCTAAATATTTTAACAATATATTAATTTTCAAAAAAAATGTATGCAAATATTTCACTATTTTTTTAATTAGAATGAAATATTATGATGCAATAATATATATGTAGTTAATATTTATAAAATTTTAAATAAAAATTCTATCATACACTTATCTGTTTTATAATCATAACTATACATGTTAAAATAAAATTATTATATTGAACTACATATGAAAAAGTTATATTAAAGTGATAGATTATAAATTTTATTTTTGTACATATAAAATATTTATGTTAAAATAATGATTTGATGAAAGACTACAATGCATGTATAAAAAATTTATATATTAGATTTTTTTATTTAAAATAATGTATTATGTAAATGAAGAAATGTTAAAATATTACTAAAATAAAATCCAGTTTTAAAGGACGGGTAAAACTTAATATAAATTAAATACAAAATAGTTATCAAATATATTTTTCATGTCATATTAATTTGTTTAATAATTCAATACAAATACAATAATATATATAATAAGAAGAAAAAATACATGTGGTAGTTTTTCTTTGTCATCAGCACATGTGATGGTTTTAAATATTTTACAACATATAAACAAAAATTATTATAATTGAAATTTTTAAAGAAACATTTAATATTAGAACAAAACTAAATAATAATCTAAAATAAATATATATACATAAAAAATCAAATGTTTAATTAAAGTAAAAATAATATCTGCACGGTTGTGCGGGTCGAGATCTAGTAATCTAATTAATAGACGTAATGGACCCATAATTTGGAAAGAATTAATCTTTGAGTCTAATGAAACTGGCTCATTAGTTACAAAGGGATTGAAAAAAACAAAAAAAAAAACCCAATCTTATTTTTTCCGAGAAGGTCAGCAACTTTAACGTATTGAAAAAGAAAACTTAACAACTTTCTTTTCTTTGTCTTCTATGTCGCTGGTCATCTATATCTTTATTTTTAGTTTGTTTGCAAGACAAATTAGTTTAGATTTGAGTAAATTTATTCTTAATGTGGTTATAATATTCGTTTGCATCTGATTTTATTTGTTTCAATAATCAATAGATATTTAACAAATAAAAGTACAAGATTAAAATGAACGTAAAGTCCTGAATTATATCTTTGGCTTCAATAGATAAAGAACACAACAAAACATATGTAATGTAATTGGTTTACAGTGATCAAATTTTGTAATTTCTATGATCAAAACTTATATGCAGTTAATATTGTGTTCATAATAGAATTGTATAACTGGGAATGCTTGGTATGGTGAATAATGATCATAGTATACAACAATTTGATTTCTTCCTGTGACATGTATTTATCGGAATAGAAGCAAATATCATACCCAGTTAGAGTTATCAAGTCAGTTTTTTATACTAACACGGTCCAATTAGAGTTATTGTATTTTTATCCTAATAGTAAAGAACATATCGGTTTAGTTGTTATAATTTCGGATGGCATTAGTATATTAGATTTTGGTTTAGTTTAAGTACTCTGGTTATATTATTTAAAGCAGCGTGAAAAATATTACTACGTAACAAACATATGTAATGTACTATCCAAACTGAAAAAGTCCAAAATTTAAAATGAACTTTTTAAGTAGATTTAAAATAGGACTCTGTTTTAATATAGTAGAAACCACTAATCAGCACACATATAATAATAACTAGATTTACATGTCCTGGTTTGAAAATAGTAATACTTGTGACAAAGGAATTGCCATGATATTAAAGAATATATGATGGAAGGAATTTTTGGATATAATGGAAATGGAGTTCGGAAAATATATTTCCAACGTAAAAAGATTCAAGTATATTATGTTAAAGTATACAGTAACTAAATCCGAAGCTGTAAAGTATATATATATATATATATATCTTTTT
>OVBX01007857.1:0-10454 GCA_900406325.1 Erucastrum elatum
ATATATATATATCTATTAATTCGTATATATACAACTATATATTAATCCAAATGCAAAAAAATTACAAATTATTCAAAGCCTCACCAAACACATAAACATATATATTAATAGTCAGCTACTAGTAATATTTAATATATGATGAAACATGTTACTCTTGATATTTTATGAATGTACTTTTAATGGGTTATCTAAACATACAAGGGAACTTTTTATCTACTTACAAGTAGTATAGGTTAGACCATTTCATTTATTTAACCTGCTATTTTTTCTCTTACAACTAACTTGATTACTATTAAATATATACTATGTTCAATTTATTATTATAATATTTTCAAAATAAGATATCTAAAAAGATATTCTCAAGTATCCTTTCCAAGATTTCATTTTACTAATATCTTTTAATATCTTTTTAATTAAGATGTAAACATATTTTTAATATTTAGTTTTAAATGATAAAATTCGTAATTAATATTAAATAAAATTATTAACGAATATTAATTCTTTCATTATAGAATAAGAAATAATATTCCCATAATAATTAAATTAATTCATTAACTAATAAATATGAAGTAACTTAGTTCATTTAATAAATATTGTATAATTCATAAAACTAAAGAATAACATACATTTATGAATTTGACCACATACTTCAACATATTAAAATAGTAAATTAAGATATATAAAATAATAAATAATTACATAATTAAATTAGAATATTAAAATAATTAAATATAGTATGATATGGGTTGAATGAAATATAGTTAATTTATATGATATTAAAGTAGATTTTGACCAATATAAAAATTGAAAATAAAATTTTACTATAATTTACAGTTTTAAAATATAAGTAAAACTAATACAGACAGTTATTTAAACGAATTATCTTAGTTTTATAAAATTATATATATTAATTTTAATTTTATTATCTATAAATACAATTTTAAATAAAATACATGTATGAAATTTTTGTTTTTTTTGGTAAATAAATTGTTGGAAAAAACTGATTCCGTATATCCAGGACGGATAAAAACAAATAGAAATATATTAAGTTATTTCAAAAATAACAGAACGGTTTATATATCTTTTAAACCAAAAAACAAAATCATAATTGAACTGAAACCGTAATCCAAAAAGAAAAATAGAGAGTTACATAATAAGACACATTCTGTCTTCTCTTTACACATAAAGACACTTTGTGATTTTGGAGCACTTTTGTTGTACGAACGTGGATGTTTGAGACGAAATTGCCCTTGGTTGATTGTAAAGAGAGAGATTAAGAGAATGTGTGTTGGTTTTAGTAAAGCAACGAAACATAACCAAAATGAACAATTTTTTAAGTTATTTTAGTATTTCAGATTTTTTTTTTATTGTTAGTCGTAAAATATCTCCTATAAATCTGATCTAAGGGTCTTTGTTAACTTGTACTTATTTTTTGACCAAGTTAGCTTGTACTACTTTCACCTTTCTGTATATTTTGCTATTTTTTTTTATTTTCAAGATACATATAGTAAATTTGGTTGATACAATAAATTATATTGTTTTATTTTCTATATTTTAACATCCATTTTGATATATATATTTTTATATTATAACAATGATACAAACAAAATATGGACATGATAATTGTGGATGATCTAGTTGTGGTTGAGCAAATGATGCATGGACGGAAAAATGTGATATGGAACAATTGTGGATATGAAAAGAGTCTTGATTGACATAGAATATGTAGATAAAATGTATAGATGTAAAATTATGGATGGATTTCTTTTATATTTAGACTATGTATGACACGTAAGTTTTTGTGCTTTGCATATATCTTTTTGGTAGACGTAATCTCATGGACAAGTTTGTATGGTTAAATTGTTGTGGTGGACATGTATTTTAGTTCATTAAAATGAATATGTCACCACCGTTAGTCTTCCACCTCCTCCTCCCAACCCAAGGAACCACCTACACCACCACTGTAACTACCCTCGCGTCTTCCAACACAGTGTCCATTGCGGTGGTCACCACCTCCTCCACCATAGCCTACACCCTCACGTCTTCCATCTCCACCGTATCCACCACCACTGTATCCTCCACCCTTGTGTCTTCCACCTCCATCGTATCCACCACCATCGTATCCTCCACCCTCAAGTACCCATTGTATCCACCACCACTGTATCCACCACCATTGTATCCTCCACCCTCAAGTGTCCATTGTATCCACCACCACTGTATCCACATCCTCACTTCTTCCACATCCACCATGTCCACCGCCACAGTGTACACCACCATCTCCTCCTCTAGAATAGCCACATCTACCAACCAACCACCATTGTATCCACACACACTGTAGATAAATATAGATGCTTTATTATCTGATAAGGTACGAGGGAATATTGTAGATGCTTTACGATCTGAAAACGTACCTTTTATGTCATAGTGTATTTCGCGGAACACAAATACGGAGAGTAAGAAAGGAATCGAGAATCGGCAGAGGACATGTGATAATCGATAAGAGAAGAAACGAGAAAACTTGGGTTTAGCGAGGATAAGGAGAAGAGAGGGTTCGGGTTCGTGAAGATTGTAATGGGTCACTCGAGTTAGGGATTTCGCGAGGCTGATAGTAAGAGAGGAATCAGTAATAGCAAAATTTAGGAAATTTCATGTTTCTAATTTCTGGGTTGAGAACAGGTAGACAAAGATGGAGAGAAAATGAGATTAGGTTTCGTCGAGAACGGGAGAGACAATTTTGATATCGAATTTGGAATTTTTTTTAAAGAAAAAACAAAAGGGAGTTGTTCTGGTTGGTTCGAAAATATGGACTGAATTTCCCATTCAGTTACTAAATGGTTCTCTCTAGTTGGGGAATTTAACCAAACTCACTCACACACTAGTTAGAGGGCTTATTGGACAATTTGACATGACAAAGTGTTATATATGTCTAATGTGTCTCTTAGAGTAATTGAAAAGTAGAAATGTGTCTTCCAGAGTAATTTTCTCCTACAGCCTAAAACCAAAACCGAAAACCGAACATCATATTTAAACATGTTGGTGAACAAAAAGACGGGTTAAATAAATTTGTCAACAAAATCTATATAAATATCTAATGTAAAAACGAGAATCATCAAAATTCAAACTTTTAAGATTGATAATAATCTCGTACATTTAAAAAACTAGGAAGATCAATGCATAGGATGAAGACAAAAAAAATCTTGTCCGCCCTTTGAAATGACGAGTCAAACTCTAGTACCCACTAAAATGGCGGAGTAACATAATGCCACGAATAGGAGATTAATTTGATGCATGACCTAGAACCATGTATTCTTCAAAAAAAAAAATTAATGAATGTATTCAACCTAAAAAATCTAACTACAAAAGTTGTGATGTTATTCAAAAAAGGTTAGAAATACTTTGAATCAAACATAGGATAGAATAAGATTCACCCATCTAGTAGTAATCCGAATTTCGCCCAGACACAAACCAGGCGCGATAAAATCATTGTTTTTCAACACCTGATAAAATCATGGTTATTTTGGAATTAACCACGAAAATAATAAATGAGACTGTCACGAAATACCAAAATGAGACTCTTTATGTCAAA
This sequence comes from Erucastrum elatum, assembly GCA_900406325.1. Classification (NCBI taxonomy): domain Eukaryota; kingdom Viridiplantae; phylum Streptophyta; class Magnoliopsida; order Brassicales; family Brassicaceae; genus Erucastrum; species Erucastrum elatum. The sequence continues at coordinate 3,587 of OVBX01007857.1, forward strand.
TCGGTAGCTGGAAAGACCACAAAATGGTCAAATAAAAATGAGGATGAAATAGACGCGAAAAAAACATTTGTTAATTTAATTGTGATATAATTTTTTAATATTAAAAACATAATTGAAATGATTATTTTGTGAATACTAGTATTACGAACACCCCAACCCGGAATATCTTAAAACACGTTGAAACTTCTAAGTAATGATCGATCAATATTTAAAAGAAGAATACTGAAGTACCTCAACTTTACCAATTAAATTAAAGACCAAATACTTAGCGTTACCATAAGATAGTTTGATCAAAATTCCTAAAACATTACCCCAAGTTAAAAAAAAAAACTCTTTCCTGATGGACTTTCTAGCCTCGTGCACCAGTACACACAATCAAAATTACCTGCATCACAAAAGGAGGTATGATCATAGCAAAATTTTAAGTGAGGAGTCTCAAAACCACGCACATGCAACCCGTAACATATGTAACATACACAATGAATTTCGTTCTAGCAACCTAAAATTCAATTTCATCCTAGCATTCCATTTCATTCTACCAACCTAGCATTTCATTTTGTTCTAGAATCCACACTTTGTGCACTCATCTTATATCTCAAGATATTTTACTCGCAACATTCTCAACATCTTATTCAACTCTTCTGCTTCATCAAAACAATTAAGGCGATAACACTTTGGAACTTGACACATACAAATCAGATCTTTTATGAGTCAATGCATACTTTTACATGGATAAGTACTATTACTGCCATACTCATCTGATGCACTTTCGGAACCATATATAAAACTTCCTTTGCATTGTGTCGCTTAGTCCACATCTTTTCCCATCAACCCAGTCAATGGATAGATAAGTTGCAGCACCTTTTACAAATTAGCAATTATTACCCACTAGTTTGATAAAGTTTCTGATATTTATTGAATTCTTCTTCTACAGCCAATTGTAGTGGTCATGACCTTTCTTTGATTCGCACAACTCTTCTCTGGGCATCAAGTAGCCTAAGAACCTAATTCACATGTTTCAAAAACTGCATTTTCTTAACTTCTATGGAAACATTTTGCTTCTGTAGACATTCTATCAACATTAAAGTTTCGGTCAACATCTCTCCTTACTACACTCTCACATAAGCGATGGTCCTAAGATTACTTCACACTCGTTCTTAACCATCTATTTCGTTCTTATTTCTATTGCTACTGAAATCTAAAAATATTTCCTAATTCCTTGAAATATCAGCTTTTCTTTTCTCATTCAATCATAACTCGCCATTTTGTACAATTCTAGTTAGATCGGTAATGTGCCAATAAGTCCATTCTAAGGATTCCTATGTATCATTTACCTACCATGTCCATGCTTTCCACCATTTTGACACATCTTAATAATATAAACATAACTTAAAATCACAGCGTCTGCTGCATAATCTAATATAATCGCTTCCTCAAATCCATTCTTATGCACTTACGACGACTTCTTGACATACAAAAATATGTGACACCCATAGTCAAAAATATATGGGCTTCACCATCGCGCCACAGATAAACTCCATTCTTACATCCGGCTTGTGTACCGCAAGTGTCACATTCTGTGTATACTCCTAAGCACACACACACATCCTTCTTTCACTTCTATCAATGCCATGCTTCTTTTAGCGATTGCCACACTTCCACACAAACTCCCAACATTTAATAATTTTGTAAGACACTAACTTCTTCATTGTTGGCTTGATTAAACTTCCCTTTTTGATAGTCACAATTATCCAAGTACATAACCAGCAATTCATGTCGAATGTGCTTTGTATCCTTCTATGATCGATTTCACTCCTTCACCATTGTGGTCATATCGAGACTGTCACGCACGACTCCAAAAATATTTCCTCTACTCAACTGGTCCAACCTGATTTTTTCATTGTATACCCTTCAAACACCTGATACTCAATACTTTTTACATCTTTGAGAAAAACACTTTTACACAATTTCGCTTAGCAATTCAATAAAAACGCATAATAAAATATACATTGGCAACATCACACAACACACCCTTCGAGCGAGAAATAAACCATTGGTTCTTTTCCACCTTTACGCACAAATCTAATTTACGAAAAACGGCCAGCCAAGACAGATCCGGCTGGCCAGCCTGGCTCTGATACCAAATCAAAATACCCCAACCCGAAAATATTTGAAAACATGTTGAAAATTAGAAATAATGATCGATCAAGTTTTAAAAGAAGAGTATAAAGAAGTTCTTCAGCCCCCGGCTCTTCATGGAATTGTTTCTGACATCTTAGCTTCTTGTTTGGAGTTTGATTTTGTTGTCTTTGTGTGGATCCCTCGTGAGAGGAACACATTTGCCGATTTGTTGGCTAAGGATGCTTTGAATGCACCTGTCCCTGTGGCAGTTGATGGAGATCTAAATGCTCCCAACTAAACTCTCCGTAACAATTAATATTCGGTGTTTCAAAAAAAAAGAAGTTCTTCAACTTTACCAATGAAATTCAAGATAAGAAAATATCTTCAAGGATTTAACGGTATATATCTTCAAGGATTTCATACTCAGTCTGCAACTGAGGATGTAAAGAAATATATGTATATTATTCTAGGGAAATTGGGAAAACAAAAAGTGTTGGGAAAATTACCAAAATTTCCTTCTTGTCTGCATCACACATGTATAAGTGCTATCGAATCACACTTAGTGATTAAGAGAAATTTTGAAGATTTTACACTATTGCATGATCGTCTTGGTCATCCAGACACCAGTATGATGCAAAAAATCATCGAGAACTCACATGGTTGTTCACTGAAACCCCAAGAAATTTATCAGCGGAATGAAATGACATGTATTGTGTGTTCTCTTGAAAAGTTGAATATAAGAACATGGCCAACCAAAATAGATAAAGAGTTAACAAAGTTCCTTGAATGAATTCAAGGCGATATTTGTTGACTATACATCCACCTTATGGACCATTCTAATTTTATGGAGATGTCCGACATGTCGAGTAGATTGTCAAACGTTTGTCTATTGTCCACTCGAAATGTGGCATTTGCGAGGTATTTATCTCAGATAATCAAACTAAGAGCTCAGTTTCTTGATTATCCAATAAAGAGAGATAGACTAGACAATGCTGGGGAATTCACCTTCTATGCATTCAATGACTATTGTATGGTAGAATTGATATCATATTGCTCATGTTCATACACAATATATGGCTTGGCTTGAATAATTAATTAAACGTCTGCAACTGATTGTAAGACCATTGGTCATGAAATATAAACTCCCAACTTCTGTATGGGGACATGATATTTTGTATACAGAAGCACTGATTCGGGTGGACTAAATGCATATCACAGATACTCTCCAATACAGTTAGCCTTTGGATGCGAACCAAATATTTTTCATCTAAGAATTTTTGGTTGCGATGTATATGTGTAAATTGCACCTCTCCAGTGTACAAAGATGGGACCTCAAAAGAGATTGGAGATATATGTTGGTTGTGATTTCCCATCGATTATACGATTCCTAAAACCACAAAATGGTGATGTATTTACTGCACATTTTGCTGATTGCCACTTTGATGAAAAAGTATTTCAAGTTCTAGGGGGAGAAAAGAAACATAGGAAAAAATATTAAATGGTGTGTGCTATCTTTGCTACACCTTGATTCTCAAACAAAAAATCGAAATTAAAGTCCGTCGTATTATGAATTTACAAATAATGGCAAATCAAGTACCTGATACTTTTGCAGACACCAAATCAATTACAAAATCAAATGTATACCAGCTGCAAATGCTCCTGCTCGTATATAAATGTCACATGAACGCGGAACAGAGGTGCTCGTATATAAATGTCACATGAACGCGGAACAGAGGATAATACACGAGAATCTAAAATATGCATTAAGCGTGGTAGACCTATTAGGTCTAAAGATAAGAATCCTATAAAAAGAAAATATATTAAAAAAAAAATCCTTTCAATATTGCAGAAAAGTTGGAAAGAAATGAGCAATGAGGTCAATGACAATGTTGAACATCAAGATTCTGAAGAAAGTCATGAGATCTCTATTAAGTACATCCATAATAGAAAAATATGGAATCGAAACAAAGTGAATGGTGTTGATGATTTTTTCTTGGACTTTTTTCAAAGGAAATAGATGAAGAGAATGATGACTTAGAGCTGGAATCTATCGAATGTTAAAACAAACATGATTGGACAAAATGAAAATATAGCAATATAAGAGAAACTTGATTCTCTTAAAAAAAATAAGAGCTATTTGGGCATATTATAGTTATATCTGAAGATGTGAAGCCAGTTGGTACAGATGAGTTTCATTTAGAAACAGAATGAGAAAAATGAAGTATTGAGATACAAGGCTCGACTTGTAGTTCACAGATTTTTTTCAGAGACTTGGGATCGATTATAAAAAAAAAACATATTCTCATGTTATGGATGCAATCACATATAGATTTTTGATGAGCCTTGCGGCTAATCAAAACCTATAGATGCGTCTAATGGATGTTGTTACAGCATATTTATATAGATCATTGGACACTGATATTTATATAAGGATCTCCAAAAGATTTAAAATGCCAGAACCATTAAATTCTAACCCTAAGGAGTTAATAAAATAACAAATATCATTATACGGTTAAAATAATCTGAACGTATGTGGTATAATCGTCTCTGTGAACATTTAAATAAGGATGGATATGTAAATAGTCCTATATGCCCTTGTGTTTTCATAAAGAAAATGTCATCTGAATTTGTGATTATTGATGTATATGTTGATATTTAACTATTATCGGAACCCAAAAAAAATACAAAAGGCATCCGAGTATTTTAAAAGGAGAATTTGAAATGAAAGATCTTGGAGAAAAGTATTGTCTCAGTCTACATATAGAACGTTCTCAAAAAGCTTTATTTGTTCATCAATCTATATACACAAAAAGAGTGTTGAAACGATTCAATATGAGCAAAGCAACTCCGTTAAGCAATTCTCTGGTCATTAGATCACTTAATGTTGAAAATGATCATTTTAGACCGAATGAAGAAAATGAGGAGATACTTGATCCCAAAGTGTCATATCTAAGTGCAATAGGTGCACTTATGTATCTTGAAAACTGTACTCAGCCTGATATATCATTTGCCGTTAATCTTTTGGCAAGATTCAGTGCATCTCCAATGCAAAAACATTGGAATGGGATCAAACATTTCTTTTTAGCTTTCTCCAGGAAACAATTGATTTAGGAGTATTTTATCCTAAGAACTCAAACGAAGATATGGTTGGCTTTGCAGATGCATGATATTTGTCTGGCTCCCATAAAGCTCGATCACAAACTAACTAGTATTCACAATTGGAGGAACTGATATATAATGGAGCTCAAAGAAACAAACACTAGCAGCCACTTCCTCGAACCATGCTAAAATATTTTTTCTCCACGAAGCAAGTAGAGAATGTGTTTGGCTCAGATCAAAAAGTTAACACATCCTTTAAAGTAGTGGGATCAACGTTAACTCAGAACCGACTAATTTATATGAAGACAATGCAGCATGTGTCACTCAAACAAAGGAATGATACATCAAAAGTGATATAACTAAACATATTCCACCAAAGTTCTTCTCATATACCCAAGAACTCGAGAAGAATAACGAAATTGAAGAGAAGTATGTTCGGTCTTATGATAATGATGCAGACATGTTTACGAAGCCATTACTCACTACGACATTCATAAAACATGTTTACAACATTGGAATGCGTCAACAACATAACCTCTAACAGTCTTCTACTCGAGAGGAGCTTTCTGGGTTGTACTCTTTTTACCTTGCTATGGTTTTTCCCACTGAATTTTTCAAGAAATGTTTATTAACGAGGTAACTGAAGGTGCACGATAAAACATTTAAGATACTAGTCTCCAAGGGGGAATGTTGCAAAATTCAATACTTTACGTATTGTCTTCACAGTGGATCCATTTATTATTAATGTTTCATAGTGAAATATGTCTCACAGCTTCTCTATATATTGAACGTTTCAGTTTGTAAAGTGCCCCTTTTGAAACTATAATAATAATGTCCTTTCTCTTTTTTTGTATTTGTTATGCTTATTCTTTTTTTTTGTCACGGGAAAAAAAAAAGAAGCATAACAAATACAAAGTAAAATAACTTCGATAAACATATAATATAATTATAACAGAAAGAACATTTTTTCAAAAATTCATATTCAAACATAAATTTATTTATTTATTTTCCAGAAATATACTTTTTGTTCTATATATCTTTGTTTGAATTGTCACGGTAATCCAGAATTGTCCTTTAGATATTTTTAGCTCATTCTTCTTGTAAAGAATACGATTCTCAAGTGAAATTAGGAGTTGATATTTCTAGGACCAATTTTGCCATTAACGACACCCCAGATCTTTAAATTATGCATGATTCTAAGATTCTAACAAGATTATGAAAAGCGTCTTAGTGGGATCAATAGCTAAGTATTGCCTTTTGATCTTGTAAAAGTAAAGAAAATGATAAATTTTAAGAAAAATATGATATAAGCTGCAGTAGAGTGTAGACAGCTCAATTATTGTTATTTGAGCTCAAACGTTGATTAAAACGGAAAAAAGAGTTTACATTGATTGTTAAATAATAAGGTCAGCTTCTGTTACAGGTGTTATAAATTGTGATTGTGGATAGGTCTGGGATTTCGGATATTTAGATCGGTTCCGGATAAGACCTGTTCAGGTCCGAATATTCAATTATTTACAAATTGTATCTAATGAGTACTTAGAACAGTTACGGTTGTGAAGCGTTTTTTTCCTCTCTTTGAGGCGACGGTGATCTCACTCAAATTACCCTAGGAGTGAATTACTCTCTCAAATAAGAGGTTCAGATG